>VXBP01007636.1:0-146681 GCA_013400115.1 Rhinopomastus cyanomelas
AGCACAGTCTGCTGGGGTGTCGGCGACACCACCCCAGCTTTGTGTCACCAGCAAACTTGCTGACACTGCATGACAATCCCTCATCCAAGTCATCAATGAATAGATTGAACAGGACTGGTCCCAGCACTGACCCCTGAGGCACTCCACTAGATACAGGCCTCCAATTAGACTCTGTCTCATTGACCACTACTCTCTGACTTCTACCCTGTAGCCAGTTTACAATCCACCTCACTACCTGATCATCTAGACCACACTGCCTCAGTTTGGCTGCCAGGATATATGGTTACGCCCTCATAAATGCTATCAGGTTGGTCAAGCATGACTTTCCCTTTGTGAAGCCGTGCTGACTGTCCCTAATGACCCTCCTGTCCTCGATGTGCCTGGAGACAGCCTCTACAACAAATTGTTCCCTCACCTTTCCTGGGATGAAAGTGAGGCTGACTGGTCTATAAGTACCTTAGTCCTCCTTTCCCTTTTTCAAGTTTGGAGAGACATTTGCTCTCCTTCAGTCCCTCGGCATCTCTCCTGATCCCCATGACTTACAAAATATGATGGAGAGTGGCTTAGCAATTGCTTCAGTCATCTCCCTTAGTATGCGCAGATTCATCCCATCTGGGCCTATGGATTTGTGTACCAAGGCGGCTTCCTCTCTTGCCTCAACTTCCTCTGGAGNCACACCTATCTGCTAGATCTGGTGTCTGAAAGAACCCAAAGCCCTGCCTGTAACACCAGTCTTGTAACCAGGCATTAATGGACTGGGTCCTTCTATTCCAGCCTGTGTCCTCACCCCAAAAAGGAAGTAATGAACAGAATATAATTTGTGCCCCAGAGTCTTTCACCAAACGTCCTAATGCCTTAAGGTCTTTCTTCAATCCCCTCAGGCTGTGGAATACAGCTTCCTCCCCACTTGTCTGGATGATCAGCAGTGGGTTATAGTCAGCTGATCTCACCAGGTTAGGGAGCAACCTAGTGATGTCCCTGATTCGGGCTCCCGGTAAACTGCAGACTTCCCTATGATGGGGGTCAGCTCTGCATATTGGGCCCTCAGTCCCTTTCAGGAGCAAGTCTCCAATAACTAGGACCCTTCTCGTCTTTGTAAAGGAGGTCAGCATAGTACTAGAAGCCTTCCTGGATTTATGCGACTTTGTCAGGACCTTCAGTGTGGGTTCTCTATCCTCTATATCCTTATCAGGTTGACTGTCTTCCAATAGGGGCTCATATCTGTTAGTGGCAACTGGGGTGGTGTGCCAGGCAAGGGTGGTACCCACCTTCTGCCATGGCCCTGCACTTGGCTCCACTCACCCATTCTACTTGGGCTTCTGTCCTCCACCTGAGAACTATAGGATACAGTCCCCTCCTGCATCTGGCTCTCAGTTAGCCATTGTCCAGACTGCTGAGCCTGGCTCCACCTGTCTTCATCTGTTTCAGCCTCTCTAGTTCTCCTGAGCCTCTCTAGTTCAGCTTGCAGCCTTTCGACCTCATCTTGCAGTTGTGCTGCCTGGTCAAGTAGATGATCTACCTGCTCGCACTGTACACAGCCAGGAAGATGAGAAAAAAACTCTGCATTCTCAGGTTACCTGCACAGCCTCATCAAACACAGTTTTGGAAAACACCAAGAAGGTAAGAAGGGAAAACCAAGTGAGTTGTGTCTATGAGGCAGTGTGGCGTTCACTGAAGTGGACACATATACAGCAATTCTTTCTGACAAAGAGGCTTTGTAAAAGAAATAAAAACTCAATTTAAAAAAGGAGTCACCAAACACAGAAATAAGAAAAAAAAACTGTAAGAAATTATCTAATCCTGCCTCACTAGTCCTACAGGGACACTCTTTGTCTAAAATGAGTAAAACTTACTTAAATTTGTACTACACAGACTGGCATGCCATGTTTTCTGTTAAACACTAGAGCTAAATACACTGAGTAGTGGCTCATAGCACTGCCTGTCACATATTATTTCAGTGTGACTTGCAGTGTCAAACTACCAGTGCAACCCTGCAGTACAATGTGCTTCCTACACAGAAAAAGGCAGAAAAGTCATTTACTTTAGGTAGAACAAGTCTAGACCACAGATCTGAAATACAGGAATGTAAAGGCAAGACCCTTCACCAAAAGAGCTATTTTTACTACTATTTTTGACCATTTGTTTTGAGACACCACACAAAATGTCTCTTGCAATGGCAAAACCAGTACAACGTCCGAGTTTCACAAATAATGTTCCACAGTAGAGCCTCTGTTTTACCAAGCATGGCAAAAATTAATTTCTCTACACAGAAGCATTAAGCAGTGGGTGTTTTCTACCCTGAATACCAAACAGAACAGGCTCTTGAGCCAAACATATACCTGTAAGACATCAGACTACATCAAAAACTGGTGGGTTGAAGCAGTGAAGGTTGAGGGTCGCCTCATCAGATGGTGGAGTCCAAGATCTCATGTGGCAGGAACAGAATAGCTGGCAGAATCACAACCCTGGACTTCAGGAGGGCCAACTTTGGCTTTCGCAAGCAATTGCTAGGGGAAATCCCGTGGGACAGGGTACTGGCGGGTAAAGGGGCCCAAGAGAGTTGGTTAACATTCAAAGATCACTTTCTTGCAGCACAAGACAAGAGCATTCCAACAAGAAATAAGGAAGGGAGTCAGAAGACCTGTGTGGTTAAACAGGGAGCTGTTGGGCAAACTCAAGAGGAAGAAGAAAGTCTGTAGGTCATGGAAGGAGAGGATGACCACTTTGGGATGAGTGAGAGGATGTAGGGATGCAACTAGGAAATCCAAGGCCTCCTTGCAATTAAACCTTGCAAGAGAGGTCAAGGGCAACAGAAGGGCTTCTTCAAATACATTGCAGGTAGAACTAAAACTAGAGGCAGTGCAGGCTCCCTGCTGAATGAGGTGGGTGCCCTGAAGACAGAGGATGCAGAGAAAGCAGAGATACTGAACACCTTCTTTGCCTCTGTCTGTACTTCTGGGGGCTGTCCTGATATCAAGCACCAGACTGCTGAGGCTCCAGAGGATATTGTGACAAGAGACAAGTTTGCCCTGCTTGATGAGGACTAGATTAGGGATCAGTTGAGCAAGATCCACATACATAAATCCATGGGCCCAGATGGGATGCACCCGTGAGGGCTAAGGATGACGGCTAGGCCACTCTCCATCATCTTTTCTAAGTCATGGGTATCAGGAGAAGCACCTGAAGACTGGAGGGCAGCAAATGTCTCTCCAATCTTCACAAAGCGTAAGAAGGAGGACTGAAGTAACTATAGACCAGTCAGGCTCACCTCCATCACAGGAAAGGTGATGGAAAAATTTATCCTTGACGCTGAAGTTTACAAAGGCTAACTACAAGAATAATTCCTCCTAACTTGCAGTGCAGAATCTGTAACATTTCCCCAAGCCTCAGAAGAGTAGACTTTAATAAAGATTCAAGAACACCCGTTATCAACTTATGAACAATGCTTAGAAACGTAGAAACCAACACTGTTTCTACCACTATTAAGATATTATCTATGAAGGTGGTCTTAGGTACTGGTACTTATTTGCCTTCCCCATAAGGTAATACATAAGCAAAATAAGCCAAGAAATTGAGTGAATACAGGACAACTACATTGTTATTTAGAAGAAAACTGGAGCTACTGCTGAAAATCTTGCTATTAGCTATCAGGGAAATAAAAAAGTCAGCATAGTCTTTGAAAAGCAAACAAATGCACTGAAAAATAGAGTACCCATAGGCTTTAAATGTTTATGTGCTTATCTGAAAATGTACCAGATTAAATAAGGCAGACAGATTGAATCCATTTGCAACATTGCTATGCTTCAACTCCATTTAATACATGATACTTCACACAAGAAACCTGCATTAGCATGCTGGAGAAATTCATAGTTCCAGAAGGAGGTATCTGCAAGTAAAGATCTGAAGTATCTTTTACACTAAAAACGTCCTCAAGTAGTAACACTATGTATTTTTAACAGCAAGTCACTTAGGAAGAGAAGGACCTCTTCTCCGGAACTCTGATATTGCCACTGGAGATTATGAATGCACACATTAAAAAAAAAATACTTGCCCAAACAGATGACTTTTATGAATGCAGCTGGTGTCTAACATGAGGGGGAAAATTATGAACACGCTGTCTGAAAAGGACTTCTCAATATCATATGAATTAGCCTCTTCCTTAAAAGATCAACACTATATTGGGTCAGTCATAGCTTATCTAGCTGAGTCTTGGAAAACCTTTAAGGTCAGAAATCTCATTGCATCACTCGTGTTGCACTGTTCCAGCGTTTCACTGCACTTTTACTAAATCCTACCCTGTCCCACCATGGTCTACTCAAACTTCTCTTGCTGCAGCTTGTGGCACTGTGTGTTTCTACCAAGACAGTCTGGCACCTCTGCCGTAACAGTCATTGCTCAATAAGCTGCTGGCTGCTATTCAGCTGGCTTTTGACCTCCACCTCACCAGGTTAAACAAACCCCTCTCTCTCAGAGGTTACCTGCTCTAGGACCCTGGCCATTCTAAGAACCCTCTGTTTTCACAGTCATCTTTTCCCCAGCGTGTCTGGATTTAGCAAGGCCTATTTTGGAAAGTGTACAGCAAGCGCTTTCCTATTCCAAAACACCCATTTTCAGATTTTTGCCACTTTTTCTTTTTGGCATTCTTGTTACAATCAATATATCATATTTCTTTATTGTTTGGGCATCCTGCCATTTATTTTACCATGAATGCTTCTTCAGAGATCTGCTTCACAGTATTTCCTCAAATCTACCCTCTGATACCTTCCTAAGAAAAGCCTTTCAAGATAACAGACCCCAGGAAATTTAAGAATAAAAATAGTTCTATTACTTGGAGCCATCTTCTAGAACAGATCACTAAACACTTCAGAGTTAAAACTTAAGAACTGGTTCCAGGAATTTATTTTAGACATCCCTGAACACCAAGAATATAGTTCCTGAGATAACACTAACAGTCTGATACACAGAATATAACTTGCAGCTCCAGGTCAGAAAAGAAGTCATGAAATTGCTCCAGATGAACATAAACCAAAACAAGCTCTTAGAACATCTATTTCTTCCCACAAATGTTTCTGGCTGATTAGGAGGGTCATCACACTGTTCACTGTCCAAGTCAGCCGTCAAGCTCTGATTATTCCATAAGAAGCCTCACTGCTGCTTTGTGTTTCTTTGGAATGGTTTCTGTAACGATTTTGTTGTACAATGCCCAAGGGACACACTTTCTAACACACTGAATGAAGCTGTCCCTCTTTTAATTTCCTGATAGCAATCATCAGAAAGGAGCATGAGTGACAGACAGTCACATATTCCTGCATAAAAACTTATGGTTAGGGTTCTAAAACTGATAAACTTACTACTTTAATTTTGTGCCTTATCCAGTGAATTATTCCAAAATTACCTGCACTTGTTGAACAGCACCAGGTAAATTGATGAGACGCTTTGGTGTTCTCATCAACTATGAGTTAAAACAAAGCTCACGAGAGACAAAACTGGCTTCAGAGATGATCTTGTGAAGTGTAAACAGGAGAAACCTTCTTTACAGAAACATTTATTTGGCATATAATGTATTTACCACTACAGAACTCTGCAAAAACTGCCACAAAGGGCAGCGCCGAGAGAATTACCGAGATCTGAGGTGAACACAATGACCATAAGCACATCATTGGTTATTTCAGTCAAACTCACTTTTACTATGTTGACAGATCTCTAATCCAACCACACATACCTACAGCGTACATAAATGCCAGTGAATTTCGCATACAATCCCCTCATCAAGATCTGCTGCATCATTCTCAAATCTAACAGGTCACAGTCACTAACTGGGAAGACTCAGTGAACTGAGAACACATAAGCCAGAAAGGAATCTGGGTGAAACATGGTGAAAACCTTAAGCAGAGCAGACTCTGGAAGAGTTATCAGTATATAGCTGGAAATATCATTTTATGATTCTGATATAGCATGCTAGGACAACTAAGAATTTTGTTAGCAGACACTAGAAAAAGTATTGCACACAAAACTGAAAACTACGGAAGACACATTTGTAAATTCAGGTTAGAAAACAACAAATGATAGCTATTAATAAGTTGGAGTACTTTGCTGGAAGGCAGATATCTCCAGTGAACTAAGCTGTTCTAAACAATGAGGACAGGACAAAAAGGATTCTTTGAATGCTGAACACAAAAGAAATAATTGCTAAACAGGTGTCAGAGGCACAGAAAGTTAATCATGGACAAATGCGACAGGCACAGCATCCAACAGTACGGATGTAGGCTTCTAGGTGCAAGACCAAGAGAAAAACATGACAATACTGCCACAGAGGCCTCAGCAAATACATTCAAAATAACTCAAAAGGTTCCAGTGCTGGAAGTGAAAGACAAACCACAGAGTTGCAAATGAAAGTTCCTTAAAACTGCAGAGATTAAGGCACTTAAAACCATGTGCAATAAGTCAGAGCTGAAATGAAGGCAATGGTTTTGATACGGGCAACACAGTTACAAACTGCCCATGTTAGAGAGTCTGCTTAAGCTAAAAATATCTAGTACAAAGCAGTCATTTTCCCCTGATCTTGTTAGCAGCTTTAGGAAGGGCTGTCATTACAAACCCACTTTACTGACCAAGACCAGGACAGCAATTCTTAAGATCTAAAAGGAAAATACATTGGAAAAGACTCCACTGAAAACAAATTAAAATCAAACAAAACTCATCCAACAAAAACTGTCTCTTGGAACATACTTAAATATAGATTTATTACACTGACTGGGAAAGAAAAGCCCTTGCCACACATTATTATACCTTCATAGTCACTTCCTCCCAACAGCAATAGAACCTGATTTTACTAACAGCCTGTGGAGAAATCCAACTTTAAGGAACGCTTACACAGCAAACAGCTAACTTCTGACTTAACTGAATGGAGGTTATTGACTATGTTGAAGTCAGGTGTGAAGGGTTACTGCTTAAGTTGTAGTCTTACAACCACCACATAATTATTATAAAGAAAAACATTTTAGACTAAGTCATGCAAACTACCTCAGTATTTTTCTTAATAGGCTTTGGTGTTTTTTTTAACTCTTAGCTCTTAACAATAATGTTCTGTTGAACAGTTTCTTTGTCTGAGCTGCATCAATTTCACAAGTTCACCAATTCCATAAGCTTGCATACTCCAGCTTTTCTATCAAATAGTCTGTGGAATTTGGAATTTTTTACATACACTTTACAGTGAAAAGACTCAGTCCTCTTTGGCAGTCTTGGCAAGAGTACTCTTAGCACGAGTAAAAACCTGAATACTAAAGAGACTTGAATAACAAGTATTATCTTTCAATCTCATTCTGAGGATGATTAATGAAAAGTAGAAAACATTTTGTCATTAAAAACACTTGTCTTCTTAAACTAGTGAAATACTTTCTTTTTGCATGCACCACAGTCTGAGGGATCATATTGGTATCTTTAGTACTACAGAACAGGCAAAGAGCTTCACTCTATCTAATGTGAAGATGCATCTCAATTATATCTCTGGAGTTGCTTCTCTCCACATTTTGGCTTAGATGCCATGCCAAAAGGGGATACAGCCTTCCCATGTTTCCTCCCTGATGGGTGTCCCTTGGGTAAGAACAAGTGTAACATTCTTGAACCGGAGAAAATAGACAATCGCTACGGCAAAAGACTCAGACAGCAGACAAAGGAAACTGTCGGTCATTTCACATAGGCTGTGTGACAAGCCTACAAAATGTATTTGGAAAAGGCAAGTGAAGCATCCAGGAAAATCCAGAGTCATTAGTTTGGGCACATAAGCTTGCAAGGAATGGAAAAACTAAATAAAAAGCAGAAGGTGAAAGGAAGCCTGTATCAAATAACACTACTACCTTTTTCCCAGAGAATAGCAATGCAGTAGATTCAATCCACCCTTCACGATCACTTAATAAAGCACCAGAGGACAGCTCTGTTACGGGTGGAGTAGATCAGTGTTAGTATGGAGGCAATACAGCTGATCATACCGAAAGGGCTATAAAGAGAGAAGGGTCTTGGGAAGATGGCCAAAATATCATTCTAGTGACCCAGAAATAAGCATCATCAGTGACAGTGGATAACAGTATGATGTTAAAACTTGTTGCTAATAAGAATGACTTAGGACAAAATCACAGGAAAGTTGTAAAAATCACCTTAAACAAAGTAACTGAAACATGTGATGGTTACAAAGACAATCACTGAAGTCACACCCAGTCTTTCCAGAACAGATGGAGACAGAGTTGTTCACACTGCCACAAGGAAATGGTCAAACTGGTCATGCATAAACATTAGAAGTACATGAAAGATCTTTTAAATTAGAATAGGCATAACACAACTCACAGAGACAACAGGGTCAGAAATTTTCCTTAGTACCCTCTTGCTATATCAAATAATTATGTTTCTGTTCAGCATAAAGCTCCTTGAGCCTCATTAACAAATCACAGTGACTACATGCAAGTTTTTCCCCCTCAGTGTAAAGTTTGAAATCTTGTTCTCACCCAAACAATTATTCACTTACTCAAACACGCCTCTTATGTATTCTGCTTCTCAATGTTACAACCAACATCAACAATATCACATCAGAACAGCAGCAATCTGTAAAACCGCTCAAGCCTAGTCAATTCAGTTACTACACTTCATGGTTTGTGAGCACAAATATCCCATGAATGGCAGTTTAAATCACTTTCAATGTGACTTACACAAGGCCTCAGTATTTTTCTGACTTGCCTTCCTCTTGCACCGAGAAAGTATTTGTAATTCACAGTTATGGACAGAGGTTTTATAAATATTTTCTAAGGCAGGAAGAAATTTTCAAATCCATGTTCAAGTTCACATTTGGTATCACCATTCTGCCACAGATATTAAACTGTGTATTAATCCACAGTTCCAAGGGACTGAGAATACTATTGTGTGTCATATCACTGTCTGTCCCAGAGCAATGCCTACAGCCCAACTTTAATCAATCAGTTACATTTGTTTTTCATTCCAAGTACAACTTCATCACTATTTCTGAAGCTAAAGTTAAGCCCTATCCCTATGTGGAGTACAACATGTTTAATGACTGGGGTTGTACAAAGCTGTGGACAATGGTTTACTGTAATTCCATGAGCCCTATTAGAATAAAAAAATATAGACTCAGAATAGAGAACAACACCTACACTCGTTCCTTAAGACAGTTAAGATGCTTACCCTCATCTCCAGCATGTTCATTGCTTTTTACAAGACCCTTAGATCTAAATAACTAGAGGAAAGAGTTATGTTGCTTTAAGAGGACTACCTGTCCTGGGGGGAGGTGACATTGTCCCAAGACCTGGCCTGGACCACCTTGCTGAACACAGATTTCTAAGTCCTCCTGCTTGTTCCCCATGCTGTGTGCATTGGTGTACACACACGATTTGACGTCTGTTTGCTGCAAACCACATAAATATGGGTAGGAATGGAAAGTACATGTTTCTTTCTTCCACTCTTACTGAATTATGTAGTAAGAGCAGATTCTTAGGTTTGAAGTACTGCAAAAGCACTTGAGATGACACCATGTTTGATGTCTCTTGACACAGGCAAAATATTCCAACATAAAACAGTTTTACACCTTCCTGTCTTTTGTAGACAGACAGATTTCAGTACATTACGCATGACGGTCGGAGCAAGCAACAGAAAAGAAATCAGTGTCAATTCATAATGTATTTAAACACAGTATGAAGAAAGAAGTGCTCAGCTTTTACATGTGAATCAAAGTCACGCCTTCCTATGACTGCTCCTTCCCTTGGTGCTTATCATAGTACTTTAAAAAGTTATGAAAAAAAAAAAAATCTTATTGGAAGTTCTTAGGTTTTCTCATTAAAATGTCAGAAAAGAAGATAAAACCAGGAAAGTCTATTTCAAACTCTACTTACTGTTCTGTCCCCTTTGACACTTCATTGTGATACCAGTTGTCTCCTGTTCTCATTAAGACAGTTCTGTACCCAACAAACTTATACCCGTTAAGACTGAAATCAAACAAAATTTCTGCCTTTTCTTGTGGTAAAATAAGTACTAGTCAAGGGTAAGACACTAGAAGTTTGTTTAGACTGACAGAAGTGGGGTTTAGACTTCTGAATTCATGAAGGTAAATCCCATATTCCAGGAACGTACAGATTTCTTAATAGCACTTTTTAATTGCTTGACTACAAGCCTTGCTAACGCTAGAAACGCTGAAACCTTGCCAGACCCATAGATAGTTTCTCTGAGGTATATGCTATGAAAGGACAGAGATTCATTTACACAAGTGACAACTGTTGTAAACGGCACGAACTCTTCATAACGTAGTGCAGTTACACCCTTGCTGCAGCATAGAGATGTTCCAATCAGGATATCTTCTTTTTGAATTTTGAGAAAAAATTAATTGACACTACCAACCACTTTAGAAAGTCCCAAATTTGATTAGGAAAACTGAAGCTAAACGGGGATATTTAACCGCTGCTCAAGAGTCCTTAAAGCAAGAGCAGACACAAGTCACGAACCTGCTTCTCTGAGGCTGCCTTTCATCTGCTTAGAATACACGTGGCGAGTCCAGTAGAACAAAGTAGAAAGCCACTGCCTCACCAGTTACAAGTCTCCAAATACTGGTTATTTAAGAGCTGTGGAAAAAAGTCTTCCATACCTTAAGAATCATTACGTAAACTATGTAATTCAAATAAAATTCTTAAAAATTCATTTTGTACTGCATGAAATGATCACAATTCAGTAGGATGCTGAAAGGAGATTACAGACCATACAGTGAATCACTAGTGTGTCAGATCAGAGAATCGGGATTTACTTTCACTGTAGTGTATAAAGGAAAATTTATACCACTAAAAAAACCGATAATAAGAATCAGACTTACCATTTTTGGTCAAATACTGAACATGTGTCATCACTCCTTCAGTGTAAGCCCCTGGTTCATAATTGTCCATCTCACCAGAAACAATATGAGCTACTCTTGAAGCACGGCCACGGATTGCACCTGCTGCACAGTCCAGATTGTCCGTATTTTGCTCTCTCAGTGCAATGATACACTTGTTCACATCCTCAAGAATATGACTTTCTGCAAATAAAACAACATTTCTTTTAATACAAATCAGACACAGACTTTAATGCATTTTTTTCTTCCACTGTTGAAATGACCTGGCTAAGAGAGTCTTGGGATAAAAAAATACTTGCAATATGAAACCTACACTGAACTGTCCTTGAAACTCTTAAAACAATATGCTGGTTCCTAGAATTCAATAACGTATTAAGCAATAACGTATTAAGTCAGAAAGTGTTAGAAAAAGACAAAAACCACAAAATTTTACATGCATAGCAAGCATGTGCAGAATAAAGGATGATTTCTAGGAACTAAAGCAGTAATTATTGGTGAAAACTCATAACCCCCCTGACAAAAGGTTCCACAATAAGATCGATCTCCACCTACAAGTAATTGCCCCAACAACTAAACTCACTTATATCAGTATGTTAGGTACTTCATGCTTAATCAAACTTATATTAATAGAATGGTGTTTTGTGCCTGGTAGTAAAATGACACCATTACTTATTATATTATTACAATAAACATAATTAGTACCAAATATATATAAATTACATATTTTCAAGACAATTTATACTTATTCTTTTATTACATTACTATGTATATTTTTTGTTTGTATGCTACTGGTGGCATTCAAACAAATACATGCAAATATGTATCTATATACACATACACACAGTGTCATTTATCATTATATTAATGCAACTACACAGCACTGGTTTTCCTGCTACACTGATACCATTTCACAGTGCCTTCTTGCCACACAATACTTTTCCCCTTCAGCTATCTCTGGCATTGCCTAATGACAGGATTTCTCTTTTCTATTACCATGCTTTCATTCCTGCAATATTCGCTTCCTTATTAAAGTTTTCCTCTTTGAAATTCACCATCACCTCACAAACACAGAGGTCAAAAAGTCTGTAATACACCAGACCTTGTATGAGAGATTAAGTGGGTTAAAGACGATGCTCCTAGTTAAAAGCTTAAAAACAAAAACTGAAAAAAAACCCAAACATATACAAAATCATCCCATTACTAAAGTGCTGAAATATGCAATTTAAAAAGGGCTGTTCTTCCATAGCATGAGGTAAAAAACATGCCACAACAGAATGTATCATGGCCATTGCTATCTTGTCACTATAGACAATATTTAACATCCAGGGGGCTTCTTCACTATTTGATAAAGACAGACACAGACACACTTGGGAACTGAAGAAATGAATGTTGTATGGTTAACCAAAGCAGTATCCGGTAGTATCTTTCCTAAGGATGGGATTTGAAGAAAGCCAACTCTGTCTTCCTTACAGACCAAAAGTTTATATCTGGCAGTCTGCAGGCAGAATCACAAAGTTGCTTTTGCTGTTTCCTCTTTCACAGACACCTTCTGTAATGTTTTGTAAATGGTAATAATTGCTACCTGACAAGACAATTTCAGACGCTTGTTACACTTCTACGCTAAAAGGCACCAAACACTACAGAAGAGACACTTAGTTTGTCTTGAACCTTTCCCTGCTGTTTCACTTTGCTCTGTGACATACCCACACTGAAGGAAACTGATGTCAGTTTGCATCTAAGACAGTCAAAAACTACTTTGGCGTGTTAGCATTTCATAGGCGTCCGTGCAAAACACAAAGAGTTAAAAAAGAACAGACATTTGCCTGGAGGAAAGCACAAAGAGGAAATGGATGCTTAAGCACTGAAGGAAGCAACTCTGCTCCACACAGTCGGAGATAAAAATGCAGAAAGGTGCCAAGCAAAGAACGACACAATTATTCTTCTAAAATAAATTCCTAGCCTTCTGTCTTTCTCAACATCTATTGTACCAACATTTACCAAATGGCAAGAGTAAAGCTGTATTTGTGTTTTTCATCAAATGGCTCTATATATATGTATGTACACATACAGAAACTCTATAAAATAGGATTTAAAACAACAATATGTTTATGGCTTTAAAGCTTTATCACTTCTTAAAAACTTCCATATTAGATTTTGTATCGAATTTCCTTTCTTACATCTATAATCTGCTTTGTTTCTCAGCAGATGGAACATAAGAACATTAGAAACACACTAAAGAAACAGATCTACTCTGTCTTCACAAGTACAAGTGTAAACCTTCTCGCATACTAAGCCATGAAATTGTACAGAATTTACATGTGACTTTTGTAATTGACTCTTAATTCAGCAGATTAATATTAAATGAAACTTTATGTTATATATAATTTGGACAATCATGGTAACTCAGACAGACAAAACACGTTGCTAAGTAATGCTGAATTACTAACTGCAGCTGGAATGAGTATCTTGGGGTTTGACCCATACAAAAAATTATGAATTCCTGTTCAGTTTATGAAACTCTTACATCACAAAATGCCTCCATGAATACTGAATATGCTTACCCTTCTAGGTACATGTCTCTGGTTCCCAAGGTCAGCTGGAAAAGTGTAATCCTGGTGACTTTGTTAGCACTATTTGTTCAGTCTGGGAATATTCTGGAACTACACCCATGGATTACCATCAACCAGGCAGTAAGGCAAAGACCTTGGCTCATGCTAAACACGTGAAAGAGAAGCAAATGCCAAAATGTGCAAAGAGAGCCCAGGGACTGCCCTGTGCTGTACCAGTTAGTACCCCACCTTTCTATTTTTCAGGCATCTCTTCCTGTTTTCCACAGTGGGAAGCTTCCAAACAAACCAGTTTTGTGAATGTGCACAAGGTTGAAAAAGGCTGAAGCACTGAAGAGAGGGATGACACACACAGAATGCAGGAGAAAGGACTAACAACAACCCCACTTCTGCCACCAGAGTTAAGTCTAAAATGAATATTGTACAGGTGTTAAGAGAGGTAATTACATAAGCAGCAAGTGCAATCTTCTCTTTAAGTGCAAAGAACATGTTGCCTTTCACTGTTCAGCAAAGACAACTACAGTTTTGTCCTGTGTAAATAGAAATGGAGAGCCCTTCTGCTACCTGCCAAGTGAGAGCTCCATAATGGAAAGACACTGTTACCTGTCTACATTGCATTACATGAATCTCAAGTAAACGTTAAAAATATTGCATTCTTTCCTAACAGAAGTCCTGTAAGGACAGATTATGGAACATTAAGTTCCCAGCTGCCAAAACCTTTGAAAAGATGTTAAAATCAACAATTTCCTGGAGAAAAACAGCAAACTTGAGGCTAGATGCTCAATGGAAATGCAATAAGACATCTACATTTTGGGCTGAGGTCACCATCAGCTGCTTCCTTCAAAACTGGTTAGACCACTTTTAAGTCATTTCAGAGTCTAAATGTTAGAGTCTATAGCAATATCAGAAAAGACAAATCAGATTGTGATAAATTCTTACAGATACAGTATTGCAAAGAAGACAAAGATGGACGCTGCTTTTATTAACTGTACACCATCCGCCCGCCTTGTACTAGAAAAGATAGGCAACATCTTTTCATGCTATAACAGTCACATGTGAAGGGCCAGCTGAGAACTTGACAGATTCAATATTTGTATCAAAAACTCAGAAGCTCCTGTTAGAGTGACAGAACACACAGACAATCTGTGTTCTCAATACGAATAAATGCCCTTTTCCCCCCAATGCTGGCACTAGACAGCAGTAGTGTAGTAGACATTGGCCAACATGGAATCTCTCACAATGTTCTAAAGCTCTTCCCACATGAGATACTTGACAATCAATAAAACCTCCCTCAACATTATTTTCCCAAAGCACAGGCGAGCTTATACATTTGCCTTAGTCAATGTAATGAAAAAGCAAGGAAATCAACACTAAGGACAATCCAGCAGAGGCTGTTTCACTCGGTGTCTTTCTTATGGTACTTGCTCCTTCTATGCAAAATGTATTAGATCATCTTTTGATTTTCATCCAAATATCCTACTTCCCAAATCAGAAAAGGAAGATTATGATGAGGTAGCATCCCTTTGTCATGAGTCAGTATCTAGTAGAAGAGATAATTGTAACAGTGGTTTGATAGATGATTTAAGAACTTGCCAGATTGCCAGAGTCTCCACAGCAATTTTCCTTAGAGATCTTGATATTAGTCGTAATGTTCAAAAATCGTCTCTCAGCTGAGCTAGCCACTGGATAATAAAGCTGTCTTGGACAAAGCCATGACTCAGACAGTCTCTGGATAAAATCAATATCTCTTCCTTTGCATGTCATCTGAAAAAATAGGCAGGCAATGCCCTCCCACTTGGCACTGATAAGCTTCAGCTGAAGCCCTTTTTATAAAATGTTTCTCCACTAGGTTCAAGAATATTGTGGACCAAAAGGAGAAATGACAGAACAAAAACCCAAAACAATTATTGGATAGTTAAGAAGTATAGTATATGAGGAAGCATTATAAAACTCAGTTTGTCTCCTAACAACACGGTGGAAATAAAACATTTTTCTGCAAGCCCTCAACCATCAAATTAGATGTAGAAATGCATGCAGTGATAGTTCAGCCTGACGAAAATGATCTCTATCTTTTACAATCTGTTGGCATGATAAATTGGGAAGCAAAGAAACTCTTGACTAAAAGTAACCTTCTTCAGATCATTTCTATTCCCTGAGCATGAGATAAGGATTCTGAGTTTTCCAATGTGACACTTTCCAGTATAGCAAAATATGTGCTCCTTCAGACTCACAGGGCTTTGGAGAACCCCAAGCAGATAACTGAAGGTAAATAATTAGTAACAATATCAATTTCTGGTGTCAAAGCCGAGAAAACAAGACCACTAAGTGGAAGGTGCAAGTACCAGTACAGAATTCCCTGCTATTACTCCTTCTGTATTTGGACAAAAAGAAACTGCTATATAGAGTTCAGAGAATACTCAAAGCTAAATCTCCATGAGTTATCTTATGAAATAGATTTTCTTGGCACCTGGGGATCTTTTAATATAGTATCTACATTATACAAGAAAGACAGTGTCTTAGTCACTATTCAAAAAAGAAATCACTGGTAATCACTTAATGTTCCAAGCCCCGGGCAACATTAACAGCAGGATTTCTGATTGCATAAAGAAGTGAGTAAGAGAATTATTTAGAACAAAGAAACTAAATATCCTTTCCTCCTCAACTGTATTAACTAAACATATTTTACCTACTACAACCAAGAAACCAGATGATAATTGCTAGTATAATTTGTTGGTAATCCAGCTGGCAACAGTCATTCTGTCTCAGACCGTGAGTGATACTGAGACAGGGATTATAATAGTCTGATATGGACTCAAATGCACTCATGGCACTGCCAAAACACTCAGTTTCTAGAAACATACAGCTGTAATATAAAATGCATCTACATGTCTATTGCTATGTTATCTTCAGAAAGGAGTAGGGTACACAAAGCTACAGGCCAAGGCTTCACCTCCGTTCCTGGCAAAATTATGGAGCAAGACCTCACAGAAAGGATTTTCAAGCACATAAAGGAGAGTAAAATGAGTAGGAATGAACGGCATCGACTTACCAAGGGCCAATCCAGCATGGCCAAGCTTACTGCTTTTGGTAATGAAGGACTGACTCTATGGTTAAGAGAAGTGAGTAGGTTATTGCTTAGTTCAAAAACATTTCTGCCACTATCTCCTGCAGACAGCCTCCTTAGAGAAAAGCTAGAGTGATGACATCTGAGTGGAGGAACAATGTGGATGAAGTAGCAATCAGACCAGATGGCTCACAGAGGAGCAGTCAAGTACTGCAAATCAGAGGCTAGTTAGGACAGCTGCTCTTCAGGAAGGGTTGATGCTGAGGATAATACCATCAACTTACTCATTAACACCTTGGGCAATGACACAAACACATCCTCAGCAAGTTTGGTGGTGACATTAACTTGATAGAGGTACTTTAGAGGACACTGCTGCCGTTCAAAGAAACCCTGATAAGCTGGACAAATACACCAAAAGGCAATTGGTCAGAAGGCAAAGCAAAGGCAACTTAGAACTCGATGTAAGGAGGCTAGAACTCTTCATTATGAACACAGTGAAATACTTTGTGTGTCAAGGCCAGAAGCTAACTGATGCACAAAAACAGGTGCAAACACTCTTACATTTGGGTGCTGTAAAGAATAAATTATTAGTACTTTTATATAACACTGAAAAGTCTGCCACAAGTACAGTCTCTTCTTGAAAGGGGAATTGTGATGCCAGGAGAGATCAAATTTACAAAAGTGCATACATGAGGCATTAAAAGGTATGCCTCATGTTTATGAGTGCTAGGCTGCCTGGACAAATCTGCCTGAAAGAACACATCTAAGGAAGCATGCCAGAGAATTCCAGGAAAGAGCCAGCTAATCTAAGCATCCAGTTATCATGGGACATAAGCAAAAAAATATGGTGACTATCTCAAACAGTGAGATGGAATCTGCAAGACAAAAAGCTACAGAGAACCAAAGAACAGGGATGGAAAATGAAGATGAATGTAGGCAGAGAAAAGACAGGATGGCATAAAGGCACCTCCTACACGAGGTACTGAAAGTTCACAAGTTCTTCAGCATCTCATTATGTGTGCAAGCCTTTCCCTTTCTGAAGGAAAAGAAGCAAAACTTTAAATAATGTAATAAATTTCTTGTTTATGTTTTCAAAAACTCAAAACCTGCCATCTGAAACATTAATTCCAGTTTTGTCCACAGAAAATACTAACTGAATTCTGTATTTCTTTCAGATTTTACCTCGGGGTGAACAAAGTATTGATTGAGTTGGCAGCTTCTCCTTAAGGTTCATTTTCGTTCACATATGCATGACTGATTCCAAGATGTTAGCATATGAACACAAGAAAGCTAAAAAAAAAGGAAAAAACCCACCACATACCCCCTACAAGATCTCCCACTGCATCACCACCAAAAAAGAATATTTGAAAAACAGAATGTTTCCTAAAGTCCGTCATAGCGCTGGCAGCTCAAAATGGATGTTTAATTGGCAAATTAAGGTTTCACATTACAGAAAATTTCTCTACCTGTATGAGTGATAACCTTAGAGCAGTATTAATCCTTTCCAGAGTTTTACTTCTTTCCCTCATTTTTTTTAACATGATTACAGTAAGATTTGGTTGGTATGAGATGGAAAGCACTTGTGCTTCAATCGTCGCTCTCAATTTCCCAGGCACGAAATTCAGCCCACAGACAGATTCCTGTGTTGACAGCTTCCCCAGTCAGCATCCAAATGTATTCCAGGATCTTGGAGAAATGAGGGAAGAATAGTCTTAAACTCTCAACATGTGTGAGTCCCTCTCCTTTGCTAGATGAGCCAGGTTCTGAGATCTCTGAAAACAAAGAAGTACACTGTGGAAGCACACAGGCCATCTTGACATCTAGAGGAGCATTTGGAGCAGAAACAGAAGCATAATCACCCGGGTAGGAGTAGCTTCTCTATCTACATACTCCATCTCTTTCCCAGTTACTAACTTCCTGAACCTACCTCACAAATTTTGCTCAGACTAGCTACGTCTCAGCTAGAAACCTAGATAACCATCATTATGTTAAAAGCCAGTCTCTTCGCTAAAGCATCTATAACCGACATACAGTCGCACTTTTCAAAAATTGTAATTTGGCTTCCTAAAAGACAAGTTCAACAACTTCAGCTGCTGAATAAATGGAATAAGTTGAATAAATCACTTCAACTTTAATTTGACTGGGCCAACTCCCAATAACACTGATAAGAAGGCCAATAGGGCTACACTGGGCAGTTTTGGACTAGAAACCCATATTTTTTTGGTCTCAAGTACTGCAGACAGAACAGCTATTTCAATGTTATGTTATTTATATTAGAATTCTCATGGCACAGGTAAATCTCTTCCACCTGATCACAGATGTGGGGGCTGAAAAACGCCCCACCCCTAACCCACTCCACAGAAAGAAATACTTAGATGGACGCGCATGTACACACAGCTTTGCTAAAAGTGCCTCCAGCAGTTAACTACAACACCACTTCCAAACAGATTTGAGAAGCCATGAGTTGACCAGAATACAGCCCTCTTCTCCTAGTACTATTTTTTAGAAATTTAAGTTTTAGTGAACACAGCTGCTGGAAGAACATTGCCAGGTAACCTTACCTTTATATATATCTATATATAGGTTAATCGATTCTTGTCTTTCAGACACCTGGTCACCTTCACTGAGGTATGAGACTGGCGAATGAGATAACAGCCAAAATGAAACAGGTGAGGAACTGAAGGGAACAGGCAAAAAAAATCACAAACCCACTGCAAAGACAATGAGGTTCAGCAGAATAACAAACAGTTGCTCAGAGAGTAAAATCTCTGGTCTTAGTCTGAATACAGCGTGGGCTCTGTTGTGAGCAGTAGGATGGACTAGACCTTGAGGTCCCTTCCAACCAGAATAGTTTTATGGTGATGGATTATAGGGGGTCAAAACCAGTAAGAACTACCAGCCAAAAAGAGTATAGGCTATGGCTCACTTATTTAGATTCCACAGATCAGTGAAACTTGCATGAACAAGTCTTTGCATAAACAAGTCCTTTTACAGATTTGGTCATAAAATTCTTCAAAATATTTGCCTCCAACTGTCAGCCCTAACTCAGACTCTTCTTCTCAGTTTGTTATCCTAGGCATAAAAAAACACTTATCAATCTTTCCTTTAGCTACTGGAGAACAGACAATTGCTTGCCTTACCAAATCATGCAATATTTTTCTTCGTAAGTGACATTTAGTTCACAAATACACAGAAAACCCATTTTCTTTATATTCAGTCTGTGTCTGTTCCTTTCACTTACACAGCAATGCACAACCAATGCATTTATTCTTCTCCTCAGAACACTCTTTACAAGAGACATTTTGCCTTTCTATCATCTTTATAAACCTCAGGTAAAAATTCCAAGGGACTTCTTTTTCCATTAGAAGAACTACAGATTGAGAGGACTTTTTCTGGAGTTTTTCTTTTTTCCATTTGTTCCTTCATTCCCATCAGCTTTTGATCAGTGTAATAGAACAGTCTGTGTGAGAATTAACTACAGGAGAGAATCTTCAGTATTCGGCAAAAGACTGAATCATACACAAAATGCTTCACAAACCCTTGTTTAGTTTCTTTTGAAGGCAGAGATGCTTACAAAGGTGATGAATTAAAGCAAACAGAGGCTATCAAAAAAAATAGTTGTAGTCTCAGTACTATGAAAGTAGAGATTCAATTTTCCCTATCATTTGTTCTGCCAAAGAGAAGAGCTGAAGTCTGCAGTTTTATTGCCTTAGGTGAAATATGAGTTGGCCCTAAACAGGGCATAAATAAACCTGTTTTCTGCCCTTCTACGGCTGGGAAATGGAAAATTTATTGTTGCTTTTTAAATTCTGCATTCAAAATCTAAATCTAGCTAAAATATTATCTGACTTCATGAAAATATATATTAAAAACTCAGAAAGGCCTTGATAAATCATAAATCCTTATGTCTAAAATGTCAAAAGCAATGTTTTCTGAATAATGGATTATCTAAAGGAATTACTTTATGCCAGGAATTACATAGAGGTTTTCATTGAGCTCCACTCTTATCTCATTGGAAATTACAGTCTTTTGAACAGCGAAATTATTAGCCGGGTTACACAGAAATAGTTCTTGGGACGTATCTTAAAAACAAATGCATAGCTGATGTCCTAGTTAATAATATTAGGGCAATGAAGAGCTGTCAATTTCCTAATTTGCAATAAACAGCATAAGAGAAATACACAATCACTGCGTGATTGGATCAGCAGGAGGATTCGGTCAATTTATCATCTTCTCAAGATTTAATGTCTGGAGGCGAAGGGGGGAGGAATTAAACATTAAGATTTATCATCCTTTGTCTAGATTAGTGGTGTATAATACAAGATCTTTTGCATTACCTGTTTTGTAATGTGTACAACACAGCACACCATTTTACCTTAAATAGTGGCTGTTTCGTTTGTGTTTATAATACATTGACAAAAGATAATAGCCATCTGGCAATCTTAGGTAATTTTTCAGGTGAAAACACGGATTTTATGTTACCCTCTTGTAACGGATTTATATCTGCTATAGCGAACATCTGACGAACACCCAATAATTCTGTTTGGTGTAACAGCCGGACCCCAGATAGGGCAACTGTTAATAGAGGGAAACAAGAGTTAATTTGAGGTAGGAAACTCCAGTTTTCCTAGAAAAATGATATAATTCTTAGTTGTGATAAACTTGTCTCTTTTCCTGATGGAACCATGATACTTATCTGGAATTGTGTCATTTATTGTTGAAAATACTTACCACTCCAAGTACCAAACTTGCAGGAAGGATAAAACTAAATCTGCCATTAACACTGTTTTTCCACCCAAGGGTAAACCAGTGTCATTGTGGTTGGGAGAGGGAAGTTGTTTTGTTTTGGGCATTTTGGGGAGTTAAGGTTTGGGGCATTTTTGTGATTGTTTTTTACACTACTGTGTACCACATTTCTATGACCAAATATAAAGTATCTACTGAACCTACTGCAACAGAAGTCTGGACACACAAATTCAAACCAGGCATCTTCAGTTTTGTACCACTTGCCCCTACCTCACCCAGCAATGCGCCAAGGATTCCCAGCTTTTTAGCAAACAGGCACATGTCCTATCCATCTGCAGGAGGTTCCAAAGGGTAGGCTGCCTTCATGAAGAAAAACCTCATTAGTGCCCTACTGCTCATTATCGAGTTCACAAGAAGAGATCTTAAAGGAACACATTCGGCAATGAGCTTTTGCTCAGCTTGTGCATATACGTCTTCCCAAGTTTCATTTGTAAAGAAAATATGGGTTTGACATGCTGCACACTAAGTCTGACTAACTTTCAGCAGTAAAAGCACACACTACAAGTTTCAGAACTACAACACAGCCAGAGCCTGCTACCCCTAGTGAAGGTTTTGTATCATATCTTCAAAACAGAACGTCCGGCATTCTGCACCACAGCAGCATTGTCACTTTAAGCTCTAAGTTCCACTGATCAGAAATGTTCTCTTACCCATTGGTTGTGCTTATTTAGGCACCATTTTTTTATCACACGTGTGTATTTTTCCAGTAGGCCTCATTGCAAAAAACCAAGCAAATCAATTCCTGCAAAGCTGCACAAACCCATCAAAAGCTCCTGCCACAGCTGCAGCTGGAAATCCATTAGCAGCCAAGCTGTTAGGAAATAAACACACAAAAAATTAATCCAAATCTTGAATCAAACCCACACACTTCGACCATGGTCCAATGGCTGCGAAATCTGAACTTGGCCAGTTCAAATACAAAGTTAATTCCAAACGCATCAGCCTTCAAAATTCTGGAAAAGGATGCCAGAGGTTTGTGAAGTTTGAGATGAGAAACAAATTGTGCCCATGACTACATCAGCAACAGCTTACTGAAATTCAGTAAAACCTGAGCAGAATTCAATACAAAATTTCAGTTTGTGGATTTATCTTTAAATCATCCTAAATTCACTGTCATACTGTACCCCTCAGTTCCTTTGTCCTGTCTACTTACTGACTTCACACTTCTGAAAGAAGTTGTCCACTAAAACATCCCCATAACCTTAGTAAGAGGTACATAAAATCCTTAATTTAAAAACGTTAATTTGAACTAGGAGATTTTTACAGGACAGCATTCTCCAAAACTATTTCCCAAAATTAGTGACTCCTGCAATTTGGAGGCTAGACCATGGCACACCTAAGCAAGCAGTCCTTAAGAATGCATCAAGAATCTAACAAGTGTAATGCCATTACACTATTTGCCCTTGGGTCTCAGCAATCAGTGTGACAGGAGTAATCTGCATTTAAATCAGTATGCCAGGGACCGTCTGCTACTCTTGAGGTAACAAGGTGGCACCCAAAGGAGGTAGGATGCAACACTAACTGATCAACTGAAATGGATACAATGATCATAAATAAAATCCCAGCAGAAAGACATTCCTGTAAAGGAAATTAAGCACAAATTGTTGAACTACTAGTTGTGACATTCAACATTTCAAGTTCTATTACTCTTGGTAATAGCTCTGGTGATAACTTCTAAGGTGGTTGGTACACTGCTCTCCAACAGGCCAGTCCCCAGCCTAGACTGGTACCTGGGGTTGGTCTTGTCCAGATGCAAGACTCTACACTTGCCCTTGTTACAGTTAACTAAATTTCGCCCTGCCCAGCTCTCCAGCCTGTCCAGGGCCCGCTGAACAGAAGCACTGTCTGCTGGGCTGTTGGCCACTCCTCCTAGCTTTGTGTTGCCAGCAAACTTGCTGACAGAACACGCTAATCCCTCATACAAGCCATTAATGAATAGATTGAATAGTACTGGTCCCAGTACAAACCCTTCCGGGACTCCACTAGATACAGGCCAGACTCTGTCCCAGTGACCACTACTCTCTGGCCTGTATCCTGCAGCCAGGTCACAATCCATCTCAATATCCGGTCGTCCAGACTGCACTGCCTTAGTTTGGCTGTGCGGATTCCGTGGGAGACTGTGACAAATGCTTTACTGAAGACAGACCACATCTACTGCTTTGCCATCATCCATCCCCCTAGTTATGCTCTCATAAAAGGCTATCATGTTGGTCAGGCATGACTTCCCTCTGGTGAAGCCACGCTGACTGTCCCTAATGACCCTCTTGTCCTTGCTGTCCCTGAAGACAGAATCAAGGAGAAATTGTTCCACCACCTTTCCTGGGATGGAGGTGAAGACAACTGGTGTATAGGTACCTGGGTCCTCCTTCTTACCCTTTGTGAAGAATGGAGTGACATTTGCTATCCTCCAGTCCCCAGGCACCTCTGCAGTTCCACATGACTTAAAAAAGATGATGGAGAGTGGCCTAGCAACGATTTGTGCCATCTCCCTTAGCACTTGTGGGTGCATCCCATCAGGGCTCATGGATTTATGTCCATCCAGTTTGCTCAATGGACCCCTAACCCAGGCATCATCAACCAGGGTAAACTCCTCTTTTGTCTGAACTTCCTCTGGGGCCTCAGCAACCTTTGTCTTGATATCAGGACAGCCCCCAGAAGTACAGACAGAGGCAAAGAAGTTGTTCAGTATGTCTGCTTTCTCTGTATCCTCTGTCTTCAGGTGTAGGATTGCACCTGGATTGTAACCCGAATACATAGCATTGTTAGATTTGGAAAGCATAGACCTTAGATTTGAGAAAGGCAACTGGAACGAGGAACACGAGTGAGAATGTTGTGAGAATGGAACCTGGCCTACAAGGGCAGAACCAGGCCAGCAAAGCACATACATCTTGAAGCAAGCTATTGTATGAATTTCTGTAGGCTATTGTAAGAACTGCCTGTAGAGAACAAAATTAGAACTTACGAATCATTTAACTTCCAAATTAAGTGAGACAAAGATGATTTGTAGAACACAGTTGAAGAAGGTATATACATGATCTATAGACTTTCTTCTTCCTGTTGGGTTTGTCCAGTGGCTGATGTAATTAAGAAGAGTCAGTATAGCTTTATAGAGTAGAAATCTGTGTATCATGAACCAGAGTTTTAAAGGCATCAGCAAAAACTAAAATAAGTGATCCATTTTGTAACTACCGACTGGATCTCCAACAGGGCTGAAAAACGGTTTTGCAACCACGATTCTTGGACAGCTCTGAGGCAGCATGGAATGACAGATCTACCTGGGTGTTACTTCTTACAAAAGTGAAAACAAGGGCCAGAAATAAAAGCACAGTTTTCACAACTGCATAAGCCAGCAGCTTGCACAGGGACTGGCTCTGACGTTGTGTGATTCAATACACTCAGAAATAATGTAACAAGAGGACTGAAGTAACAAAGAAAGGATTGTTTCTTGTCTTCTCATTCAGGACGGTAAAAGTTGACACCAAAGTGAAAACCGTTATCACAGTACCAAGCGCCCAGTCAGCAAACAGACCGCATTCATTCTCAACAAACATGAAATACATCGTGAATAAACAGCCCTAAGTCTATACAAAGTCCTGAGCTACACATTAATCACTACTATTAACCATTAAAATTTCTGAATTCTGTTAAGAAAGTTCTAGAAGCACAGCAGTTCAATTATGATTAAAAGGTAATCAATGCTAGGACTGCCCCATGGAAAACCTGGCAGTAAAGAATAAAAGGCTTTACTATGCCAGTATAATCCAAGACACATCTACATCTCAAATACTGCTTATAGTTCTTGCTGTTACTTTCCTCTGAAAACATCTATTTCAGCAAATAGCAGGACTAAAACAACAAAAAAAGGCCCAAGCAACCAACTTCTTCACAAACTATGTCTCTAAATGGATGAAATACAGTTACATAATGTCATGGCAGAAAAACAGGTTAAATGAAAGTGAAGGAAACAGTAGATAATATGCCGAGTAAGAGCAAAGCTGCTCTTCACAGAACTTTCAGGTGAGTCATTAAACTGATGAAAGCTGCTGCAGCAGCAGCAAACTTTGCATGCTCAGTGACACACACATCAAAGCCTCTAGTCTTGATCAAAAAAGGGGAAAATTCAAAGCCATTTTCTTACACTCCAGGTGAGAAGCACGAAGAGGGAGATTGACCATTTCAGCTTAGGAAATTCGAACACATTATAGTCGGACCAAACCAACTTGAGATAAATGGTACTGAAACCCAGTGCGCAATTTCTCTTCCTGTTTGAACACTGCTTCCCCACAAGCAAGTGCATACATGTCATAGAATCATAGAATCATCATGTTTACTTATATCCTTGCATTTCTCTTCCTTCAAAAAGCATGGCTTGGTACGTTGCTATTGTAAGAGTCAAAAAGCCAGCAGAAAACATATTTAATCTTAAGTCTTCGAATAGCATCTTGTTTTCTCCCCCATCTCTGCCGCTGTGCTAGGAGTGAATCTGTATTTGACAATTTTTGCAATGCATTCATCTGCAAACATGCCACACAGACTGGAAAAGTACTAATAAACTGAGTACTTTAAACCATTGATGGAAAACTAATTATGTCAAGAGAGATAAGCAAGCCACAAATATTAATTGTTCCCTTATTCCTTGCCCAAGTATTTTACAGCGTATTTTGCAGTTTACTTTTAGTAACTTCAACTGTCCAGATTGCCATCTTAATGGCTGTCACAGCCCAAAGTCATTTGAAACATGAGCCTCATCAAAATCTTACAATGTAATGCTATAAATTCTTACAGACAGAGGCCTGGCCTTATGATTCACTGTATTTGAGTGCTATTAATCAAGTGCCTTTTTTTTAACTTAACAGAAAATGTGGTAATGTTAGAGGTTAAGAGGTGATCTAAGCTTTCCAAACAAGCCCCAGGGAGTACCTTAGATCTCTCAATCCAAGAGACCTAACCTAGTCAGAGCTTTTCAGTATCCATAAAGAAGCAGATGACACTAGTAAATGCACATCATGTTTTCCTTTGTAAGCAGTAAAAAGAAGTTTTCTCCCACCCATAAATTACAAGTTTGTTGTTGCCATTTTTTGGGGGTATGGGCAAGGGGGTTGCCTGTGTTTTTTTCTAGACTGAAAGCATTTCTTAGGAAACCCATGTCTCTTTTGCATTCTGTAACATGTAAAGCATGCAAGAAGTTCACACAACAGTTCAACAGAAACAGAAGGGCTTCCCCTTGCCCCAGAAAACAAACCACCCAAGGCCACCGACTATGATCAAATCACATTCAGAAAGAACACACAGGAGGTGGTACTGGACAAAACATTGCACTGCTTATCCATGAAACAGAGGCTAAAACCAGGAGCTATGAGGCGACACTGACAGTCAGGACTTGTCCACAGACCTCCACACTGCCCATAGCAGTGCACGAGCACTGAGGCCACTGCACAACCCATCAGTCACAAGGAGTAAGGTGGACTTTCCAGGGCTGCAGCACCAACAGGTCCA
The DNA here is from genome assembly GCA_013400115.1 of Rhinopomastus cyanomelas. Taxonomy (NCBI): domain Eukaryota; kingdom Metazoa; phylum Chordata; class Aves; order Bucerotiformes; family Rhinopomastidae; genus Rhinopomastus; species Rhinopomastus cyanomelas. Next base: position 26,813 of record VXBP01007636.1, read on the forward strand.
AGATTTTGTGACTCATACTTAACGTGTACATGCATAAAAATGAAACATGATGCCTTGGGGTAGGTAAACAGTGCACAAATATAGCTATGAGGCACACAGTGTTTTAAAATAAAACCTGCAGTAAACTAAACTCATGTTCCAAAAGTGCACTGGCCTCTGCTGATTTTGACAAAGCAAAGAACTTCTAGGCAACTGCTAAATCTGTGTGTGATGGTCACAGCCCATCTCCACAGATGGGCTTCATTCTACTATAACACAGAGCATTCTAAGCTAAATGCAAACACATTCACTTATTACGTCTGGTAAGGCATGAACTTATTTTATGCTTTTTATGAGCTAGTACTGGGCTTATTTTTTTTACAGCTAGTATTCAATAAAGAAAAACCTAGTTTGGCTTTCCTTTAGGTGTTAATAAATTACCAACCCTGAATAATGGAAACAAGCTCACCACAGACAAGTCCTGGGTTCATATCACACCCATCTTCTCAATTACAGCAGTCATAGTGTTAAGTCTAACTACAATAAATTGAGAGTAATTAAAACAGCGATGAGTGCTCCACCCACATAAATTCAGCCAGACACACACGTACACAAACATGCACTCAGTCCCACAAATGCAGTGCTGCATGACTTGAACAGCCTTAATAGTACTATTCACAGTTTTGTTGAGTTCATAGTACTCTGTTACAGTACAACAGTAGTAAATTTACTGCAAATACCTGAGGTGGCAAAGTTTGAGATGTTCTAATCGCCCTCTCCCTATGATACATCTAAATTTTCAAGTATTTTTTGGAGATACTGGTGGGACATAAGTAATATATTTTCTGACACGGGTAAGTGTAGAGTCTTGCATCTGGGCAAGAACCCCAGTTACCAGTATAGGCTGGGGACTGACCTGCTGGAGAGCAGTGTAGGAGAAAGGGACCCGGGGGTCTTGGTGGACAGTAGGATGACCATGAACCAGTAGTATGCTCTTGTGGCCAAGAGNGCTTGGATGTGTTCCTGTGGGACTTGGTGTAGTTGATCCTGCTGTGGCAGGGGGGTTGGACTAGATGATTTTTCAAGGTCCCTTCCAATTCCTAATGAGTCTATGATTCTATGATGCACCTTAAAATCTACTAGGTGGTCTCTGAGCAAACTGTTCTGCAATGAAAGGAAGATTTCACTGATTAGACTTTCTCCTCAAAGACAGCAGTTGTTGCTCACAAATTTTTCTGAGAATTATGTAATTCTAGAGGCAAAAATCAGAAGCTCCAAGATAAAGAAATAACAGAGTAATTTGGTTATATCCAGCACTGTGTAGCGGCTTCAGCACAACTGTGTGTTTTAGCACAGAATAAGTGACTAGTAATGCTTAAAAGTTCTGACTGGAGCAGTAACTGAACTGCAACAACGTCAGACGTGCTAGTTCCTTTAATGCAGACTTAGTGTAGGTGTTGGGCAAGATGAAGGCTAACATACATTGCTAAATCACTGAAGAAGCACACAACACAGAAAGTGCATCTGAAACAAATGCAGATGTCACCCGCTGTTTCTGTTGGCGAGTGGTTCTGCTAAATTAGCAGACAAAGCACTGAAGTTTTACAGCCTTACCAACAGTAATGTTGCAGGAGGGGTTTTTGTTGTCTTGGTTTTGGTTGGGTTTGGGGTTTTTGTGAGAATGGGCATGTGGGAAGGAATGAGAGTCTACGTTTTAAAAGATGAAGTTCTAAGAAAATAAACTGCGAGATTTTGGGACAAGAGGAAGAAAACGGGAAATTTTACATGTAAATGTATGATACTGGAGAACTGGGATTTAGTAATAAAATTAGAAGAAATCACATAGCAAATGTTTTCTAAAGCTTTGCAGGCTACAACAGTGCAGAATTTTTAAGTGAGTTCCCGTAGTTAGTCTTACCTACATTTCCAAGCATATCTAAAACTCCCTGTGGCATAAGAGAAGAATTAGTAAGGATAAACTGGAATTAACAGAGCAGGAGCAGTATTTATCAAAAGCCATCTAGACAACTCAGGGGCTCTCTTCCACTAAGCTTTCAAAACACTCCCAGCACTTAATGTTCTCCTTTCATCTCTACCTACAAACATACATTGACCTTAATTATAAACAGCACGTCTACAAAGTGCTCTTGTCTAGGTTCATATCTGTAGCAATTTTTACATGGAAATATCTGAGACAGTCATCCAAGCAGAAACTAGAAGAAGAGTTCAATAAACAGGTCATTGATTTCCAAAATTTTGGCAAGGTTAATATCCCAATTCAATGACACTGATGTCACCAGTGTATTGCAGTAACTACTTCTACAATTAACAATTCACAGAGGATAAAAGTACTAGTTCTAACACATGTGATGCATTCACTGGTCCTGGTGCAAAGAGCACAAAATACAGTCTGCTTCCAGACACCAATTGGGTGTTGTGAGGGACAGACAGATGATGCCATGAAAATTAGAACCTGTATTTTGGCAGGAAGGCATGATACACAAAGAGCTGAAAAATTATCCATATCTAATCTCCATTCTCTTTGCAATTGTCTCTTATCCAAAATACGTCACTCAATTCAAACCACTGAGGCAGCAAGCAGTTCTTTTTACCATTCAAACCTTTTGGCAATTACCTGGGGAAAATAAGATCAGCTATTGCATAAAAGAAAGTCAACATGATCTAGTCACAAAAGCAGCAAGCACAAGACTTACAAAAAACTTGTTGTGAACGGGTAAGTTGTTTTGACTTGTATTAACTAGCTTATTTATGGCAGAATGTTTCCTTACTTCATGACCAACTTAACTGTACAACTCTATTATTTAACAATCGCTGCAATTATGAAGTAACTGATACACTGCCTATAATGAAGAAATCCCTCCATGTGATTCCAGCACAATATGATTCCTACACAAAGAATAACCTATGATTTAACACCTCCTTCCTTCTCACACATCACTCATCAACAGGAGAGTGCCTCAATCACAGAATCACAGAATATGAAGGGATTGGAAAGGAACCTCGCAAGATCATCTAGTACAATCCCTCTGCCACAGCAAGATCACCTAGACCAAGTTGCACAGGAGCATTATTAAGGCAAGTTTTAAACTTCTCCAGAGAAGGAGACTCCACAACACCCATGAGCAGCTCATTCCGGTGCTCTGTCAACCTCACCGTGAAGAAGTTCCTTCTGATATTTATGTGGAACCTCCTATGTTACAGCTTACACCTACTGGCTCTTGTCCTGTCACTAGATGACACTGAGAAGAACCTGGCTCCATCCTTCTGACACCTGTCTGTTCCACATTGATAAATATTAATGAGGTCACCCCTCAGCCTTCTTTTCCCCAAGCTAAAGAGACCCAGCTCCCTCAGCCTTTCCTCGTAAGGGAGATGTTCCACTCCCTTCACCATCTTCGTGGCTCTGCACTGAACTCTCTCCAGCACTTCTCTGTCTTTCTTGAACTAATGGGCCCAGAATTGCACACAATACTCCAGATGTGGTCTCACCGGGGCAGAGTAGAGGGGGAGAAGAACCTCTCTTCATCTGCTAATCACACTCCCTCTGATCTATCCCAGGATATGGTTGGCCTTGTGGGCCACAAGGGCATATTGCTGGCTCATGGTCATCCCGCTGTCCTCCAGGATCCCCAGGTCCCTTTCTCCTACACTGCTCTCCAACAGGCCAGTCCCCAGCCTAGACTGGTACCTGGGGTTGGTCTTGTCCAGATGCAAGACTCTACACTTGCCCTTGTTACAGTTAACTAAATTTCACCCTGCCCAGCTCTCCAGCCTCTCCAGGACCCGCTGAACAGAAGCACTGTCTGCTGGGGTGTTGGCCACTCCTCCTAGCTTTGTGTTGCCAGCAAACTTGCTGACAGAACACGCTAATNTACTGGCTCTTGTCCTGTCACTAGATGACACTGAGAAGAACCTGGCTCCATCCTTCTGACACCTGTCTGTTCCACATTGATAAATATTAATGAGGTCACCCCTCAGCCTTCTTTTCCCCAAGCTAAAGAGACCCAGCTCCCTCAGCCTTTCCTCGTAAGGGAGATGTTCCACTCCCTTCACCATCTTCGTGGCTCTGCACTGAACTCTCTCCAGCACTTCTCTGTCTTTCTTGAACTAATGGGCCCAGAATTGCACACAATACTCCAGATGTGGTCTCACCGGGGCAGAGTAGAGGGGGAGAAGAACCTCTCTTCATCTGCTAATCACACTCCCTCTGATCTATCCCAGGATATGGTTGGCCTTGTGGGCCACAAGGGCATATTGCTGGCTCATGGTCATCCCGCTGTCCTCCAGGATCCCCAGGTCCCTTTCTCCTACACTGCTCTCCAACAGGCCAGTCCCCAGCCTAGACTGGTACCTGGGGTTGGTCTTGTCCAGATGCAAGACTCTACACTTGCCCTTGTTACAGTTAACTAAATTTCACCCTGCCCAGCTCTCCAGCCTCTCCAGGACCCGCTGAACAGAAGCACTGTCTGCTGGGGTGTTGGCCACTCCTCCTAGCTTTGTGTTGCCAGCAAACTTGCTGACAGAACACGCTAATCCCTCATACAAGCCATTAATGAATAGATTGAATAGTACTGGTCCCAGTACAAACCCTTCCGGGACTCCACTAGATACAGACTCTGTCCCAGTGACCACTACTCTCTGGCCTGTATCCTGCAGCCAGGTCACAATCCATCTCAATATCCGGTCATCCAGACTGCACTGCCTTAGTTTGGCTGTGCGGATTCCGTTGGAGACTGTGTCAAATGCTTTACTGAAGAAAAGATAGACCACATCCACTGCTTTGCCATCATCCATCCCCCTAGTTATGCTCTCATAAAAGGCTATCATGTTGGTCAGGCATGACTTCCCTCTGGTGAAGCCACGCTGACTGTCCCTAATGACCCTCTTGTCCTTACTGTCCCTGAAGACAGAATCAAGGAGAAATTGTTCCACCACCTTTCCTGGGATGGAGGTGAAGATGACCTGTGTATAGGTACTTGGGTCCTCCTCCCCCAGCAGTGTAGACAGAGGCAAAAGAGATGTTCAGTATGTCTGCTTTCAAGTTGGAACAATGACTGCAATTTTGGTTGGGGTGCCAATTTCAATGCTGATCTGTGATGATGAGTGAGATTCATCACACAGATCCTAAAAGAACCATGAGCTCTAATTGACAGACAGAACATACAGAGAAGAACATACAGAGAAGGGTGAATTATGTTCATCACCTCCAATGATGAGCATCATTCTGGATCAAAACATCATTAGGTGAAATCCTAACTTATTTTTACGTTCCAGTTTGCTGCTTCTCTTTCAAACCAGAATAAAGGGTGTTTATAGTTGAATGAGAAACAATGAAAGAAGCTTTCCTTTCTCTTCAAACTTTCAAAAAGAAATTAGCACTATCTTCACATTCTGGCTTGCCTCTATCCTCAGACTGTAATTACAAGCATAAAATACTATTTCAGATTATCTGAGATCCAAGAGAAAAAAAAGCAATACTAGATGGACTATGACACACTCCTGGATGAATTAATATGATGAAATTAGAAGGGCAGGCACTACAAATACAGTTATTTCTTAAGAACATATGGAATGTGACACATGGATGACAAAGAACAACAGTTCAACAGTAGTTACTACAGGGCAGAGATAATATGAATGATCTTGTTATATTCACAGACCATTACAAAAACTGAAAATGTGGTTGCATAGAATTGCATGCTAGGAGTGTGAGAAGTCAGAGGAACTAAAAGGGTGGTATTTTTTCAAAATAATTTTGGAGAAGTATGGAAATTGCCTTTACTACATGAAATTGAAAAACAGTGGGGATCTGCTACAGATTTTGGAAAAAGCTTGAAAAAGCATTCAGCTGTAGACTGAAGAATAAATGGTAATCCTATTTTGGGGAAAAAATCACCCATTTAAGAATTACCTTTGTTAAGAATAGCGGTTACTAATGTTATTTAATATTAGATATGAAGCTGTATATTTTCTCCCTCTGCGTTAACAGTAAAGTATTTCTTCAGCGTGGGCGACTCCAGAAAAGGCATAAGGTAGGTTTCTTTCTTCCCTGTTTATTTTTGCTGGTGTTAAACTCAGCAAGACTCATTGGTATGAAATAAAAACTACAAATAGAAGCAACCAAAAATGTGGTTTCCTAGCTTTTGGTTTTTTGGGGCCATAAAACTATTTGCACTCATCAATATGCTTTCTCCAATGGTTTACGATAACAGCCTACCTTATGCTTATTTCCATGAATTGAAAGCAGTTTCTGATGTTACTAGTTTACAGGAAGAGTTATCTTCGGTTCTAACCAAGTGGTATCTCTCCGTTTAACACAGTGATTAACTTACACTTAGATTCTAAGGGAAGGATTAAGGGACTGGAAACAAGTTTCAGATTTTTAGGGAATTCCTTCTAAATGTGGAGTGTGCTCTTCTCAGTTCTATTCAGTGAGAAAGCAGTGCAACACTTGCTCTGGATCTTCTCTGAACACTGGTGTATCACACTGGAACAAGAGGATCATAGACATGAGAATCACAGAATCATTAAGGTTGGAGGAGATCTTCAAGATCACCAACTCCAACCGTCAACCCAACACTACCATGTCCACTAGATGATGTTTTCAAGTGCCAGATCTACATGTTTTTTGAACACCTGCATGGATGGTGATTCTGCCACCTCCCCGGGCCACCTGTTCCAATACTTGACCACTCTTTCAACGAAGAATTTTTTCCTAATGTCCAGCCTAAACCTCCCCAGCATAACTTGAGGCTGTTTCCTCTTGTTCTATCACTAGTGACTCGAGAGAAGAGACCGACACCCACCTCTCTACAACCTCCTTTCAGTTACTTGGAAAGAGGAGCAATAAGGTCTCACCTTAGCCTCCTTTTCTCCAGGTTAAACAACTCTAATTCCCTTAGCCACTCCTCATAAAACCTGTTCTCCATGCCTTTCCCTAGACATGCTCTAGCATCTCAACGTCTTCTTGTTTTGAGCAAAGATGAGCTACGATCCTTCTCCCTCTTGCCAGGAGTAACTGATTTGTGCCAATTCTTCAGTTACGAATTATTCTCTTTTGCCTACTCAAGTGGGCTTGAACGATCTTTACTCCTATCATGGAACTTCTTTAGCAGTCTCAGAAGTCTTTATCTGTCTCTGACATTTTGGTCCAATTTCTGTAAGGAGCTTAACTGTGGGGCACATCTGTATATATTACAGCACAGTCCTCTGTTCAAAGTACTAAAGGTAGCGTCTTCTTCAAATTCTAGTGCAGATTGATCTGCTGATATTCATGTTTACTGCTACCAATTTAGCAGTGGAGACTGCACAGGGATTACGTTTAAGTTATTCAACTCACTATGACTCCACTGGGTAAATGGCAAGGAACAGAATTTCTGGTAGAGAAATGACAATTCAGACATCAGACAAAACCATCTTACCATCTCAAGACTTACTAGCCATCATTTGGCATGCATTTACCTTTTAAAAAAATACTTCCAAGAGCTGAAGAGATTACAAGAGGCAAAGTGCAGTTTGAACAAACTGTAGTTTGAGGATATGTTTCCAAAGCGCAGAGCATGGAAACCTCATTACACTGAGAACACAAGTAAAGGTCGTAATAATTTCTTATTACATGAAGAAAAGGATTTATTTATACATGAGGAGGGATGAGAAGAGATGACAAGGAAATGTTGTTATGAAAACACAAAACTTCAATTTTGCTGAAAGAAGAGCCAGTATTTTAAGGATTTAAGTGCAGTGGTGTTAAAAATATGACAGACTGTAACTCTGACAATAACGGAAGGCTGGAGAGAGGGTGATGTAGATTTAATAAATCTTAATTGGCGCAAGGACATTGAGAACAAGAAAGCAACACAGAAATCTGCCATTCAAACCCTTTTCAGTCTAATTGCATCAGGAATGAGACATTGAGAAGCCAGATTATAAGAGCAGAGTTGAGGATAAAACTTAAGATATACCAACATAAACAAAATTACAACCACATCAAAAGTAGTTTCCTGGAAATACATGCATCAAATGCAACAGCACATTTCAATTTATTTATATGACTCTAAAAACTTCTCATCATCGTGATAAATGTGTGACAGTATTTTTTTTAAACAATGTCAGTGGTTGTAAAGATTAATACCCACATTCTTCCTCGCAAAAATTTACTATCCAAAACTGAGAGGCTGAGACTTAGGAAATATAACAAATCTATGAACAATGGTATCATCGTTCATAAGATTTCATAACTGCAATGACATTTTGTGTATAACTCATTAACTCTTGCTTTACCTAACGCCTTTATTTAAAGAGGCTATTCGCAAGACCTCTTCTTCCACTTATAAAGACCTAATTTCACCTCTTTTTGTCTTCTGTAGTGCTAGTTTTCCTTTGAACACAGTATCACACGCAAATAAGTAGCAAGAATAGAGCATAACTGGAAAATATCCAACCTCATGATGAAAGGTGGATCTAAAAATGAGACCAATATTTAGAAACATAATATCATTATTACTACACAATTGTCATTCATTACCACATAAATATCATATCAGAAAACCAACCAACCCAAAACTAACCCAATCTTTCACATGTTCACAATTCAGCCCGCCACAGAATTCCACTTACCTCAAGTGGAACACTAGGTAAGTACAGACACACAATTCTCCTGCATGCACACACTGTTTCAACAGCTCCACAAGTGATGTGCAAAGAGCCACAAGGAGATTTCTCGTGGGGAGCTGAGCTGCCTCTCCTCCTCTCAGCTACATCTCCCTTACTCAGATTATTTAACTCTGCATAAACTTTTTGCAATAACATTAACAGAAATTACAAGGTACCATAAACATGTCCACACCAGAAATGTAGCTAAAAGTACTGAATTCACCCTCCAATTGAGCAGTGACCCAGAGCAGCAGACATTAATGACATTGTTTTGTAGAATGATTTGTTGTTCAAGACTCAGGAATGGTGTGCTTACCACGTTTACAAAATCATGTACTATAATTATCACTATGATTTTAGCACCACTAGACCTGTCACTTCCCTCACCAAGCTGGAAGATACAGTCAGGACTGCAAATACAGACAGACAGACAGATGGGCTGGGGCAATGCTGAACACAAACAGGCTGGTCAATGGGTGGGTTGAGAGCTACCCTACAAAGGTGGTCTTGGGATTGCTGTTGGGTGAAAATGACCATGACCCAGAAATGCATGCTTGGCGGCCCGGAAAGCCAACTGCATCCTGGGCTGTATCAAAACCAGTCACGTGAAGTGATTCTCCCCCACTACTCCATTCCCATGAGAATTTAACTTGTCTCAGTGCTACATCCAGCTCTGGGACCCCGAGAACAAGGAGGACATGGAGCTGTTGGAGTGGGTGCAGGCCAACAAGAAACAATAAAGGGGATAAAACACTTCCCCTATGAAAACACTGAGAGCTGGGGTTCTTACACCTGAAGAAGTCCATGTGGAAACCTTTTAGCAGTCTTCCAGTACTCAAAAGGAACACACAGAAAAGTTGAGGAGAGAGTCTTTATGAGGGAGGCCAGTGATAAGACAAGGGATAATAATTTTAAACTGAATGAGGGTGATCAGGTGTAAGGAAGAAACTCTTCACTGTGAGGAACAAGTTGCCCAAGGAGGTTGTGGATGCCCCCTCCCTGGAAGTGTTCAAGGCCAGGTTGGATGAGGGTCTGATCAGCCTGGTCTAGTGTAAATAATCCCTGCCCATGGCAGAGGATTGAAACTAGATGATATACAGAAGGTCCCTTCCAAACCAAACCATTCTATGATTCAACTGAAATCTGACACGCTCTGATCACAGTATCAAGTTTCAATGACTGTGTTGAAGAATGAAGAAAGAAAGAAAATAAATTCCTGACAAGGTGAGTACCTTAAGAGAAACAGAAAGTAGCTGCAGAGGTCAGAGGTGAAATGAAGTGAAACTTCTTCATACATGAGCTAATAGAAAAAAATACAATTATTCCCAGAGCAAGAAAGTGACACTGCCACAGGGCAACATCTACTCACCTGTGATGTGTTGGGTTTTAGGATCCAGAAGAATTAGTGTATCTCCCAAACCATTCCCCTCTGTGCCCCACAATGGGAACAGAAGCATGGGATGGAGTGCCTGAGTGACTCCTGGGAAGGATGGTGGCTAGGGGCAGTTCTTGCCAGCCATGGAGAGGATGCATGCCCACGTGCCCTGAGCCAGCCTGGCCCTGCCTGCCTCCTCCAGCAAGATATCCTTTACTCTGTCTGTAGTGGTAATTAAGTTTTATCAACTGTTGGTAGTAGCTCATGGGGGGATTTCGCACTTACGCTTTTGTCTTAAACCAGTTTTAAGCGCGGCTCTGTTTTCATGAGGGGGAAAAGGGCTGCAGGGGGTGGGTTACATGGCTGCTGGATGAACACCAGCAGAGCAGAACGCCGGCAAGAGAACCGATCGCTGAACACTAGGCACAATCAGGGGAGAGCATGTGACTCCAGCCCACGCCGTTTTCCCTCCCCTCTCCCTCTCCCCCGGCCCGACTCGGATGCCGAAGCAGCCAGGTGATGCAGTCCGTTGCCGCAGCCCACTGCTGCCACCCCGTGGTGAGCGCCCCCTAACGAGTTGAAGCCAAAACTACATCCAATTTCCTTTCGCACATAATTTTCCCCTTACAGCAGCTCCCTAAATTTCACTTTTCTTTATTGTGAAGTTTCTTCTTAAAAAATGTATTTCATTCTGAATAAATTTTACCATTTATTATAGTTTTCACATGTGTTTCTATTCCCTTTCTCTATCGGTGGGAGGGCAATCTAACAATCTGTTCTGGAGGGTTCTCTTTTTAACCTTCAAATCTTGAGACCATTTACGAACAAGCATGACATTTGGAGTTAAAAAAGGTAAATTAACGTATAACAAAAGCTTCTGCCAAAGCTCACAGAACACTCTCTACACATGGTTTCAATCAAATACAGTAATGTTTACAATTTTGAACCTCATGCTATGCAGGCCAGTACAGCACTGCTACTTAAGTTACTGTCTGCTTCTACTTACTGTGAAATAGTCAATCATTCTACACCAAAGAGCCAGGAGTCTACTTTAAAAGAGAGTATCTGCTCAATGACATATTTTTCTCCCCTAATTGCTACTGGGTCAAGAAAATTTTGAAAAAATATCTGAAATGTGCCATCTAAATAAACACATCTGTGTGGTTAAAAATAAACTTTTAGCTCAATAAATCTGTAAGAATTTTAAAACTCAGGAAATTTCATAGCAGGTTAAAGAGATTAATGTATTTCATTTTTTGTCAATTGACATGTTTCATTTCTTTATTAACAGCTCTAGCAATACCTGTAGAATTTCCGTTTCAGTCAAATAAGAAAGATTTGCAGTATCCCACATCCTATAGCAACAGGAATGTTCATCATCAACCTCCATTAAAGGCTAGCCTACCTATGAGGAAAAATATAATCCTCTGGTTATGTTTTTCTGTACTAAGAAGCTGGGATATATGTAGAAAATCAGCTCAACGAATAAACCGTTTGCAGAAATTCTACATTCAGACCCAAATTGCTTGCTAGCTATCCCAACCGACCACTGTAAAGCAAGCAGAACTGTCAGGCTCTAAGGAAAGTTCTGTATCCAGCATAGGCAGCCTGAAAAAAGGGCTGGCACAGCCATCCCTGCTCACAGCTTAAGTGTAACATCCACACCTCAATCACAAGACAAAAAGAAACACCACTCAATTATGAGGACGCCAGTCCAGCAGCTTCCAGTTATCACAGTAAAGGTGGTATTTTTCAAGATACAGAAGTAAACTTTAAAGCAGTAGATATCCAGACTAAGTCCTGGCTGGCTCAGTTGGTAGAGCATGGAACTTGGAATTTCTGGGGTCATGGGTTCAAGCCCCATGTAGGACATCTTGACACAGTACTGTAGGCTTACCCTGCTCCAGCAGGGGAGGTTTGATGATCTTTTGAGGTCCCTTCCAACCTCTAACATTCTGTGATTCATGTTTAATGGAAAAATAACAGTTTGGGAACATGAAATTAGCATGATTTCACTTAAAATTACTTCCATCTACTGACATCTGCACAACTAGCCATGTTTTGCATTGCTGCACAAACCAAGTAGTCTTCACAAATGGAAACGAACCCAATGGACAGGCCCAGAAAAAAAATGGGCAAGCACAAGATTCATTTGCCATAAGGAAAGACAAAAGTCAAGCGGCATTTAATAAAGATGAGACTGACCTGGTTACAGGAATTTCAGAGAGGTCAGAACCACAGAACTGGGATTTTTAAGATGCAAGTACTAAAATCTGAAGATACTGCTTCAATAAGTACCGTTCTGAGGACTGAAAATGCTGCAGTGTATTCCTTAGTAGCTGGAACACAGGACACTGTCACATGCACGCTGGCTTGCACTTCCCTTCCTAGAAGATTCTCATAGCTCCAGAGTAGATTCTGAAACTTAGATCTGAATGTGTAAGGTTGGATAAATGTATCCACTGTAACACACCCACTCATGCTCCTGGTTTGCTCAAATAACTTCTACACGGTTTTACATGGTGCAGCGTAGAACTACCTATGGTGTGGGGACATTTTAAAAAGAAGCAACACCTTCAAGAAGCCTTTACATATTTCAGTCTTCCATTGGTTTCCTACTGACATCTTATTAAAGTTTTCAAAGAATAAAAATGAAAAATCAGATTCTGAAAATTATCATACCTGATACAGCAAGAAAATCATCAATACTTGTGATATCATCCACAGCTTCGGTAAGAACATGGATGTGATTCTCCCACGTACTCCTATACATCTCCATGTTCTTTTTCACAACTTGACTTTTGGGTCTGGCAGCAAGAGCTAAGGCAGCATTAATGACCTGTACCAAAAAAAAAACCACAAAACCCAACATCTAAGTCATTATGTCTTCAGAAATAAAATTTGACATTTTATTTAAAACTGGAGAGCTGTATTTCTGTTCTCTAAGCAAAAGCACTGCTCAGCTTCTTGTTTCTGTTCTCAGCAGAAATATCAGATATTGCTTTAGCTTCATAAATAAAAAACCTAAAGGAATAGCTCAGTAAAAATACAAACATGTTCATTTTAGTCGAAGAATTAATACTGTTCCAGCTTGCAACATATTTTGTATTTAAGTTCCCAGTTATACTCAGCACACATCACTTGAGTTTCAAGTTTGAACTCTTTAATAACTGCTGTCACAGAACTTATTACGAACTATCTTCATCAAAAGATTATCAATCTCTGTTAAGTAGTACTGGAAGATTTTAGCAAGACAAGATACCTACTTCAGCATCAGTGATATGGGACTTAACACGTAACAGATACACATAAAAGGGCAGGCTGAGACTTTGAAATCAGTTTGGCCTGATTTAATGACCATTGCATCTCTCTTGGGGAAGACTAATTGAAAATAGGAATATCGTATCCTAAAGTTAGTCGGTGAGACAGATCTTTTCCTAATATGGTGTTTTGTTCATGTTGTGCCTATAAACTCTATTTAAATTAATCTAACTTATACCCCAGACAGAAGAAGTTGGACATTAATGTCACAGTAACTCTTTCCCCCTTCACAATATTACTGAAAAGTAATATTACTGAAGAGTGATCCGGTCTTGGAATGGGCTGCCCACGGAGGTGGTTGAGTCACTGTCCCTGGAAGTATCCAAGGTTAGGCTGGATGAGGTGCTGAGTGGCATGATCTGGATGTTAGATGTTAGGATTACTGGGTTTATTTGGATTTAGGCTGGACTGGATGATCTTTAAGCTCTTTTCCAACCTTATCACTACTGTAACACTTATTTATAAATCAAGATGAGAGTGATTATAAGAAGTCATAAAAATCAAAATGGAAATAATAAAACCAATATGCCACACTAATCCCCAGTACTGACAGTATATGTTCATCAAACACTTTTGTGGAACATGTCACTGTAATCCATTCTTGCATCAAAGAATAATAACTAGGATAATCCTGTTACAATAATCTCAATCCTCTTGACCCTGTTCTGGAGCATAAACTGAATTTCTAATCAGCTTTATTTGGCAGTTTGGCTTGGTTGGCAATTTTGACGTATCATACAAACTTACAGAACTGGTAAAATCTAGATAATTACAAACTTACTGTTTGTGCTCTCATATTAAAAAATCTAGTCAGTCAGGCTTTCATAACAATACTTATGGGATTGAGTCCTTTTACTAATGATTTTGAAAAGGAAGAAATAACCACATGCTTAGCTGGACAAGAGTATGCAACTACTCTTAAGGTGAGATTTCTTCACCAGCTCCACAACTGATATGAAATACTAGAATTCTGTCCTGTAACTACCAATATAAAATAATTCTATTCTTCTACATTAAGAAAATTCACCAAAACAAATTTACAACTGGAACCAAGCGGATGGGTAGCAGCAAAAATTCATCTGCATTTACAGTGTATCAGCCAATAAATGCAAGTCCACCAGGTCAAGCATTTGCAAAAACTACAGTATTGTCAGAGAAACAGCTTGAGAAATAAAAGCAGAACTATGTGAAAAAATATGAGGCAAGTGCTTTTCTCTGCTTTTACACACAAAATTTTTAAATGCCCTATCTATTTTGGGACACTATACTTCTGTAAGCAGGGTTTCTCTCCTACTTAAGACAGAACAGCATCAGCATCATAGAATCATAGAATTACATCACATAGAATCATCACCACAGATGTACAAAACATAAGACCTTGAGAAAAGAATGAAAAAAAGAAGTGAATACCTGACAAGGTGAGTACCTCAAGAGAAACAGAAGGTAGCTGCAGAGGTGAAATGAAGTGAATTATGAAAAGAAGAATCTTTAAATTGCAGGAAAGGAAAAATTAAAAAATGAACCAATGAAAAATACCTACATCAAGCAAATAAGCAACAACTCTTGCAGGCATATCTCTCTGCATTTGAACAAAAATAAGGTCCTCTTGAATCCGACAAGGGATGTCAAGGACAACTTCTTCAAGTACATCAGGAGCAAAAGGAAGACTAGGGATAATGGGGGTCTTCTGGCTGAATGAGATCGGCGCCCTGGTGACAGAGGCTACAGAGAAGCTGGAATTACTGAATGCTTTCTTTGCTTCAGTCTTTAGTGCTGAAGAGCAGCCATAAGGGATTCCAGGCCCTGGAGTAAAGAGAGAAAGCCTGGACAAAGGAACTTTCTCTTGGTCAAGGAGTACTGGGCTAGAGCAGAACAAATGAATGGACCCCAGTGTGATGCACCCGTGAGCTCTGAGACAGCTGGCAGATATTATTGCTAAAGCACTGCCCATCATCTCTGAAAAGTCTTGGAGAACAGGAGAGTCACTGGAGAACCGGCGAAATGTCAATGTCACTAGTCTTCAACAGAGTCACGAAAGAGAATCCAGAAAACTACAGGCTAGCCAGCATCACTTCCATACAGGGAAAGCTCTAGTTCATTCTTTAAGCTTGTTCTACACCTCAAATAATGTGGAATACTCTTTTTTTTTCTTTTAAACTCATAAATGAAATGCACCTCCAAATCTACCACTGCCAGCTATTGTTTCAGCACTACCCTTAAAATGAAACTAATGACTTTTTAAATTAGAGATGTTACAACCAGGTGACTAGTCCAGCCAGGCACAGTAAGAACTTGAGACTGACTACTCTTTTTCGCTTTCTGATTATAATCTGGTTTGTGCTGAACACTGAGTTCTCCCCACAATTTTCAGGCATCCTTCCAATACAGTCCCTGTGTATCACACAACTTCATTTTATCTGTACTCCAGGTCTACAAAGTGAGCAGCAAATACGTTTATCAGTCGTATCATCTGACAGCAGATCTGTCTCAATGGTGTATGATCCCGTCCCTTCCAGTACACTCTTTATGTCTCTTACATGAAAAACACAATCACAAGTTCCACAAATTTATTAGGCTTTTTTAAGGGCAATTGCCAGGAAACTGATACAGTTAAAACATTGGACGTGTGGAGGTTGTCTAATACTTTAGTTTGTAAATAATATTCTCTCCTCCAATAAAATGCAGGAGAAAATCACAGTAAATTCCAGGGAGATGAGCTCTACCAAGTGAATATTGATTGCAGCTTGGAGCTCTCCTTAAATCACACCTTTTTTCTAACATCTGAAAAATAGTAACAGCACAGCAGTGGTGACACAGACAAAAAGGTTAATAGAATCTTCATTTATATCTTACCAGAATCACACATTCAGAGAACATTAGGAATTGAAAGGGACCTTGAAAGATCATCTAGTCCAATCCCTCTGCCACAGCAAGATCACATAGACCAAGTCTCACAGGAACACATCCAGGCGGGTTTTAAACATCTCCAGTGAAGGAGACTCCACAACTCCCCTTGGGCAGCTTGTTCCGGGGCTCTGCCACTGTCACTCTGAAGAAGTTCCTCCTCATAGTTATGTGGAATATGAGCTCTAGTTTACACCTGTTGCCCCTTGTCCTATCATTGGATGCCACTGAGAAAAGCCTGGCTCCTTCCTCTTGACACTTGCCCTTTACATATTTATAAACATTAATGAGGTCACCCCTCAGCCTCCTTTTGTCTAACATAAAGAGAACCAGCTCGCTCAGCCTTTCCTCATAAGGGAGACGTTCCACTCCATCATCTTTGTGGCTCTGCTCTGGACTCTCTCAAGCAGCTGTGTCCTTCTTGAACTGAAGGATAGTTCAAAAGACACCAACAGTGTTGACTTTCTCCTAGGCATAAGCAAGCTACCACAATAAACCCCCTGCCTACATTCCCCACTTGAACTGCTCTTCTCTGGAGATACCCAAACCATGCATGGATGCAGCCCTGTGCAATGTGCTCTGGACGATCCTCCTTTGGCAGGAGGGTTGGACAGGATGATCCCTTGAGGTCCCTTCCAATTGTGATGATTCTGTGATTAGCAGCACCACTTTGGAAACACAGAGTGCCTTCCTGCATTCATTTATTTGTGGATAGAAAATTACTTCTGATTTCCCAAATAAGCCACTTTTGTTGCTGGTATGTATCACACATCCTTCAGATCCTCAGAAACTTCTGTGGAACCAAAGAAGCCCTACCAAGCTTCAGCCCAGTGCTCAAATATCTTTGATTGAAGGACAAAGTTGCCTATGATGCTTTTCTTACATAAACTCTAGAATACCCAAACAAAAGTCAGTGTCACAACAACAGTGGTTACACTGCTTGTAACCACTATAAAGCTAGTCCCAGGAGACATACAATGCAGCAGCATGACAGTGTTTGTGTACACGTATAATTGGAAATAATTAAATAGCAAAGGAGAGAGTGAAATACAAAATGTATTTAAATCTTTCACATTTGGAAAAAGGGAGAAACAGTTCAAATTGCACAGTGGTCCTGGAAAAATTAATAATAAGAAACTAATTTAATTAATAATAAGAAACTAAATTAATAATTCAGAAACTAATTTAATAGACCAGTGCAGTAACAGTGAGTTCATAACCTTCACCATTTTCATCAGCCTATTACTAGTGATCCTTTATGTTGCATATTTGTTGCAGGAAAGACTGTGATAGAATGACTAGGACTACTGGTAGCATGTACAAACTGCAGGTTTTTATATACAGGTGAGGTGATATCAATCAATTTTCAAATTCACAAAAGGTGGCTGCTAGGTAGCAAAAATAAAGCTGCGAACCCTGCCACCAGTAACAGATCAGGAAGTACTGGACAGAATTGCAGAAATAAAGGTTTAAGTTTTTTGTGTCAGATTTTTGTTTCTTTCTTAAGTATAATACCTAAGTGAAGGGAGCGTTAACATGCACAGACTGCCTGAAGAGACTCTGAACTCTCTCAGTGCAGGTACTTCAGAGCAGGGTAGTTAAATCTTCTACCAGAAATATTTTGTGTCTCTACATGGTGGAAACGTTGACTCTACAGGTAGAAGACAGTGGAGAGGAGAAGCTGACTCCACTTTTTTCTAGGATGTGGACTGTACAGATCTGCAGTAGGTAGGAAGAAATACTGTTCAGTGAACCCAAAGAAGCAGATGTATTCTTTGATCTCAGAATTGCTTCACAAACCATACCATGAGATGAGCAAACTTGCAAATGGTGTTCAGAAGGGGTGTAACTGAGGTGTTTCTCTCATATTGGCAGTGAGGAAGACACACAGGAGTTCTCACAAAGCCAGGGTTTGCAGCACACAGGTTTCTGCATGATTTGCAAGTATTAGGCACCCACTTCAATACCCTCTGAGCCTGTTAAAGCAAATCAGCATCTGTACATCTGATCATATTTGTATATTCCACAGCTGGATAGCATAAATAATCTGGTTTTTAACTTCAGTGCCAGTACCAAAGATAGAGGAACTTTCCATACAAAGTGTAATACATAAAAGCCCATTTCTGTTTGCTATACAGCAGCTCCCCCATTGCTTTTTTTATAGGTAACAAAATCTGTAGGAGTTGGAACTTCACCGCTTCCATTCCTAACGTGGCTGATCCAATTTCACATGATCAGTTTCCTGAGCTAGAGGCTCAAAACTTCATCTCAAATTCTTAGGTCACATTGTTCATGTTTTCAGTCACCGCATGAACGAACGGTTTACATTTTAAAATGTGTCCATCAAGACTGAAATCGTACACAATTTTTAGCTTTCCTGTCAAAGCGTCCAATAAGGTACTACCTGAATGTTAAACCTTATTTTCTTGTTCAATGCAATAGTCTTTTTCTTCCTCTAATTTTTCCTTTGCTTTGGTAGATTTACCAAGGGAGTGGCTTTACCAAAAATGGTGAGGCTATGAAAAAAGTTGTTTCAGTATCAGAGGAACCATAACAATTTTATATTGCCAAATGCAATAAGAGGTAAACTGCTTGGAAAGATCATCAAAAGTGTTACAGAATGCTCTCAACTTTATTAAATGAGCGAATTTAGAAACCCAAACAGCTCCACATATCTCTGACAACAAAGTCCTGAAAACTCCACGAAAACACAGATGGGTAGGCATCCTCATATAACAGTACAGAGATCAGACACAGAGACACATACACACAGACTGGTGGACCCTAAGTTTACACAAATGCTGCAAATCATCTAGTCTGACCACTTAAATAACAAAAACCACAGAATTTACCTAAGGCTCCTTCAGGAAGTTGACAGCTAGAGGTTAAATCCATTGCATTCCATACAAAGGCAGCTAATCTGGAATCCAATATTTTGGGTGAAAATGTTTCTTACTGTTCTCAAGGTAAATTGTTCTAATACTTAATGTCCTATTAAGACTTAGCTCCCTTTTGAGTAAACACAGCTGCCACAGGTGTGATGATCACTACGTTCCATAAAATTATTCAGATTGTATCTTAAAATTGTAAAATTAGGCTATTCTCATTCAATCGTTGCTGATCATTATTTTTTTCCCCAAATGTTGTCACAAATGGAATAATTTTGTACTAGAAATCTCACAGTTAGAGTAAGCATTTCCAGAAACTTGTTATTCCTTCTGCTCTACAGCTTGGTCATTATCACCAGGAGCTAAATGATCAGTTTTCAAATGCCTCTTTGCACTTCTGTGCTGAGCACAGCATTTATTATTGCTCCTTGCAATGCCCTAACATACACATCCTCACCGAGTACAAGGTAAACCCTACTTTACAGGCTTCATCACATGAAAGACACCTCAAGTCAACAGAAAAATCAAAGATTACACAGATGGAGGGAGGCTTGACGATAGATATTATTACAATAAGATAAATGTGCATACCGTATACACTTCAGAATGTGTGTCAGCAGCATACCCCAGCAACAACAAGACCTAACAGTACAGTAGGCAAGAGGTCACCTAGTAAAACAAGAAGGTTGACACTAAACTACATCTAGACTACTGAATCCAGGTTTGCGCCTCTAGTACAAGACAAGCATCAGTGCAGCAAATCAGGAGACAGCTACATTCTGCCAGTGTTCAGAAATCAAACGAGGTTCTAGTGAGAGAGAGTACAGACAGGGCAAGAGCACTTTGCACATCAAGGTTAGTCAAGCAGGGGAACAGTTGCTCAGAGTTTTGTGCAACCTATTCTCAGAGATTTTCAAGTCCTGACCAGTCAAAGTTGAGAGTGAAATTGCTTTGCGCAGAAGCCCCAAAACTAAAAAGACAACAGTGCAAAGTGAAAGCAACTACTGTCAGTATCTTAGCGTGTATGCATGACATTAATGTAAGCAAAGTATTTCAATATTTCTTCCTAGTTTTTATTGTCCATACTTTGATACACACTGCCCATACAAACGAGCTGAAAGAATGACAAAAATCAAGAAAACCTCGCTGACTTTCAGACAGTGAGTATAGATCAAAGCAGGTAGTGAGAAACACCGATGAAGAAAATCTTCTCTCCCCTACCTTAGGAAGGAATCTTCATCTCTCTGTTATTACTAAGAATCATAAAATCATACAACCATCAAGGCTGGAAAAGACCTTCAAGAACATCAAGTCCAACCATCCAACCTACGATCCCTAACCACTAAACTATTTCCCAAAACACCCTCCCTGGGCCGCCCGTTGCAAAGCCTCACCACTCTTTCTGGGAAAAAAAGGTCCAAGTATAGTAGTAGGATCTCCTCCTTGGTCCTGCTGGTCTCATTCTTTCTGAAGCGGGCCAGGATGCAATTGACCTTCTTGGCCACCTCAGCATATTGCTGTCTCATGTTCACACCCCAGATCCCTCTCTACTGGGCAGCTTTCCGGCCACTCCTTCCCAAGCACGTAGAGCTGCTGAGGATTGCTGTGGCCAAAGTGCAGGACCTGCTAAAAGTAAATGCATGCGACATCCACAGCTCTTCCATCGTCCAATAAGCAGGTCACTCTGCAGTACAAGGAGATCAGGTTAGTCAAGCAGGACCCGCTCTTTATGAATCCATGCTGACTTAGCTTCACCAAGGGAAAGCCATGCTTGACCAACCTGATAGCCTTTTATGAGGGCATAACCACGTGGATAGATGATGGCAGAGTGGTGGATGTGGTCTATCTTGACTTCAGCAAAGCATTTGACACAGTCTCACATAGCATCCTCAGAGCCAAACTGAGGCAGTGTGGTCTAGATGATTGGGTAGCGAGGTGGATTGTGAGCCGGCTGCAGCATAGAAGCCAGAGAGTAGTGGTCAATGGAACAGAGTTTAGTTTTAACCTGTTTCACCTAGGGGTTGCTGCTGGAACCAGTCCTGTTCAATCTATTCATTGATGACTTCCATGTGGGATTAGGGTGCACTGTCAGCAAGTTTGCTGATGACACAAAGCTGGGTGGTGTCACCGACACCCCTGCAGACTGTGCTGCCATTCAGCAAGACCTGGACAGGCTGGAGAGCTGGGCAGGGAGAAACTGAATGAACTATAACAAGGGTAAGTGTAGAGTCTTGCATCTGGGCAAAAAAAACCCCAAGGTACCAGTATAGGTTGGGGACTGAGCTGTTGGAGAGCAGTTTAGGAGAAAGGGACCTGAGGATTCCGGTGGACAGCAGGATGACCTTGAGTCAGCAGTGTGCTCTTGTGGCCAGAAGGGCCAACTGCATCCTGGGATTGATCAGAAAGGGGGTGGTTAGCAGACTGAGAAAGGTTCTTCCCCCCCTCTACTCTGCACTAGTGAGACCACATCTGGAGGATTGTGTACAGTTCTGGACCCCTCACTTCCAGAGGGATGTGGAGCTGCTGGAGGGAGTCCAGCGTAGAGCAACGAGGATGATGAAGGAAGTGGAGCACCTCCCTTATGAGGAAAGGCTGAGGGAGCTGGGTCTCTTCAGCTTGGAGAAGAGGAGCCTGAAACAGGACTTCAGCAATGTTTATAAATATGTGATGGATGGGTGTCAGGATGATGGGGCCAGGTTCTTCTAAATGTCATCTAGTGATAAGGCGAGGGGCAATGGCTGTAAGGTGGAACATAGGAGGTTTCACATAATCACAGATCAGAAGGAACTTCTTCACAGTGAGGGTAACGGAGCACTGGAACGGGCTGCCCAGGGGAGTTGTGGGGTCTCCTTCACTGGAGATGTTTAAGACCCTCCTGGATGTGTTCCTGTGTGGCTTGGTGTAGATGATTCTGCTGTGTCAGAGGGCTTGGACTAGATGGACTTTTGAGGTCCCTTCCAATCCCTAATGATTCTGTGATTCTGTGACTGAAGGCCAAGTGCAGAGAATCATAGCCATTAAATTATGTCCCTACATATCACTCACATTATCATTCTGTCAATGACCACTTTTTTTTCCCTGTTCTTAGTAGGATTTTTCTTAAGTCTTTAGTCCTTTCATTTATTTTCCACTTGGAGAAATCCTAGCAGAAAATATGATCAAGAAAGTGTCAAAATACTGCCTCTGACAGAAAGATGAAACAACAGCAACAGAGTCCACGCTGTTCAAAAATTTCATAGATGCTCTAGTAGAATACAAACTTAGTGTCACTGCAGTTATTAATTCAGATTTTGTTCTGAATTTTTCCAGAGCAGTGGAAAGGAGATTAAGTGGTATAATCAGAAACACAAACGCCTTATCCCTGTTTTATGTATAAACGTGTAGATGAGCTCACATCTATTTAGTACATCACACAGCAAGTTCCAGTGAAATTAGAATGAAAACTTGTTTTTAAATTGTTCTGTTTAACAATTTGGGGTGGTAAATGAGGCTTTAACTCAGAACAGCAAATTGGACTCAATATCAGCAGTATTTCAGAATTCTCTAAAGATACCGGACTAAAGCTGATACTCACCCTTTAACTATTAAAGCCACTCTCATCTTTCCTAATGACTTTTAATTTGGAATTTAGTAGACCAGGCAGTCAAACCGTCAGGCACATTTTGCATTTATTTTTCTGCAAATACAATGTCAAAAAAATCTACTTGCAGCTTACATTAGTTATCTTTCCCTTATGTAATGACATTTTAGCATTTTGGTTCCCAGGGAGACATAATGAAAACACAAGAAGGGAAGTCATCTACTGCCTGGAATTTGAAGCTACTTCTGCAGAAACAATTTGAAAGCTCTGTTTAAAATTCTGGAAGATCGTCATACATATTGATCAGAAAAAATCCGTAAAATTCACACACAAAACTACATCTCTTAACAATGATACCATTCTGCTATTTTGTGTTACTCTAAGGCTTCCTACTGTGTAACCACCCTCCTCCTTCAATTTGCTAAGGGGTTTTATCACAAGTCTCTAATAATAAATTGTTAGAGCTTTCCTTTCCTGGCATTCTGCTGCAAGACTGTCGCTAACAAGATGTGGCATCTTAGGAAAACCTGTAAATTTGGAATAAAGAATCAAGTTCAAGAGATAAAAGGGAGATACCCTTCCAGGAAGAATACTTTCAAGTTTTTAAAGGCACAGGGACAAATAAATTTATTATAAAACATTCACAGCGCTTTTGTGCAGGACATATCTACAGCAGATGCTCCCAAGCAACTCAAAAATCTCAGTCATTCTCATGTCTTATGTCTGGTGACTGCAGGTAGGGTAATCAGAAGAGAAGACAGACCAGTTTCTATGTTGCTGGCTGAGGTTCCTCAGGACTGGTATTTTCATTTAACATTACAAACGGAAAATTAGTCGAGAATTCCATTAAAGGTGCAGAAAGATGAAAGTTAAGACTGAAAACCTCTAGGCATTTTGTAGTTACTCTCTTTCTGAGAAAGTATTACAGAACAGCCAATAGTCATAGCCAACATGAGACTTTCAGGGGAATATAGAAGAGTATCTTTTTCCCCCTTCAACCTGTTTATTGGAGAAGTTCAAGCCAAATCAAACATCTCTCTCTATATATATATATATCTCTATTTGAGTAAAAGCATAAAGAAATAGGCATTCCAATATGTTTTGGCTGCCCACAGCTTTAAGATTCCATGGTAACAACCCAACCACCTAAAAAAAGTGATGAGCTGTATCACATTTTTAAAACAATAAAACTCAGTTTTCACAAGCTGAAAAAGGTAGCACAACCAAATCATAAGCAAATTATTCTAGAGGAGATGAGGAACGCTTTTTTCTTTGTATCGTTTTCAATCCTTGTTAGTCACCCAGAAACTGGAGCACAACGTTTCTACAGATTGCCTGTCACAGTGTTCTGACAGCAGAAAGGACTTCTCATCCAAATAGGATCATATATTATGATGATGCTTGAGGACTGGACTAACCACATTTTTCCATGCAATATCTCCTGGTGGCCAGTGGCAATATCTATCTACTAATACTAGAAACAAATTTAACCTCTACCACCAAATCTGTGCCACTGACATTAGTCTGCACTGCCAACAGAAGAAATTGTCTTGTCCTCCTTTAGACTTCTTCTCCCTCATCCATTCCCGGTAAACAGTATTTACACATCCATAAAGCAAATTAAATCAGGCAACAGACACAAATGAAAGCTAATCTTACTTGCTTCCCAGGTTAATTCTCAGCTGCACCAGTTTCTTGATCCAGATTGCTGAAATGATCTATGATTGCTACTGTTAGTCACTAGAGGAGGATGCAGAAATAGCAGCTTGAGAGTAGGGAGGAAGATTAAGTCTCCAGCAGCACAGATGATGTACTCGAGACTAAAGTGGTTGCAGAACAAACATGTAAAAGAAGAACTCAAACAGTAGCATTCAAGCAGACTACCAAGGTTAGTGACTATTCAAGGTTAGTGACAATTTCTTCAGCATCTTCACCAGCATTGTGATAACTCGGCTAACATGGTGCAAATCTACATGAAAAAAATTATCACTTCACTCAAAACATCTTTCCTTTACTTTGACAAGTATTAGGCATGATACATGCTTTTAATGCTTCAGATGAAAGGCTGGAGATAGCACTTAAGAAAATGTCTGACACTCCTAGAGATACATCTGTTTCCTTTTTTAAAGCAGATGGTAGAGAACTCACTGATTTACCATGTTCTCCCCCATTACTTCTGCCCTTGCACAAGACTGCTGCGTTTGAATGAAATGGTATTAAGACAGATAAAAGCCACACAGATGGTTCAGCCAAGAACATGAAACAATTGTGGTTATTAAACTGATACTGGTAAAGAGTTTTTGTGAGGATAATGCACAACTGCTTCAGTATCCCTTACTATTTAATGGGCCACAGCAAATAAGAAAATGGATGACTGATTTTTTCTCACGACAAAGTAAATACATAGGAAATGTAAATTGCTTTCTTCAAAAATTCACATAATCATAAAATATAATTATACTCCAACACATGAAAAACGGAATGCATCAAAAGATGCACTTATTAGCTATCAAGTCTGTTTTGTGACCAAGACTTTTCGTATTTGTCCAACACAGGACCCGCTTTCCAGAGAACACCACAGCAAATAATATTCATCTATTTGCATCAGCCTGAAAGGGGTAAAGGGTTTAAGTGTAAATCATAACACAACTCATAGGAAAGACCAAATTTACCTGGTTTGTTGGGGTTCTTCTGTAAAGGGGAAAAAAAAACCACTGATGAAATGTTTCATTTTGAGAAAGACAGGAAATTTACATTCAAAGCTTGAGCAGACTGGTAAGAAGGATAACAAAATACTGAGCATAGCTTTAAGAAAGACTGCAGAGAACACGCAAGCCCTGCTTGGAAATTAGAGCTTCTCAGCTCAGAATAAGTACGTGTGGGGCACGCTCCTGTTAACTGTTAGGCTGCTAGATGCTTCCATTGCAAGAAATTGTAGTTTTGATCAATGTGCTGTACAATTCCAGCTTGCAAGACAAGCAGCTTGTGGACTGGATCCCTTCCTAAAGACAAACACATACACAAGTCTCCAACAGCCACCCCAGTTCCTCAACTCTAGGTTCTACAGTTCTGAATGTACTGACAAACACGTACATTTTCACATGACTCTAATGAGCATACAACAGGCTAAACACTGTCTTATAGAGATAGGAAAGAAAACATCACTACAACAGAGCTTTAATTACTAAAATTCATATAAAGAAGGGCCTGCAGGGGCTAGTTTCTAGCAAGGAATCTTGACAGGTTTTGCCACTGGCCTATTGCAGGTACCTGTGTCAACAGAGAAGCAGGTCAGTAATACCAAAGCACAACAGTCAGTTCCAGGCAGTCGTGCAGGTACTGAACGAGCCAAAGAAGAAATGGTCAAGACAGCTGTCAGATCAGTAATTTAAGTGCCTGGAAATATCAAGTCTATAAATACGTTCCCACTGATTAACCCAGCATCTTGCTTACCCTAATGCCTCTCCATACTGCTTAAACTACCACAGTGATCTATTTACAAACTCACACAGCCAAAAATTCAGCTTCTATCTTTAGCAGCTTATCACACACCAAGCAATAATACTAAGTTCTGAGCAGTGAAAAACACAGCACTAAGAATCAGAGCTGTATGTTCCACAAATGTAACCAAGTGTTCTGCTCCTTTTCTTACTACTGTAGGAGGGGAAAGAACAGCAAATATAAAAATAAAAACCATCTGCAACAACGAACCCAACGTACTTAGTGTATGGTATCTTAAGAGATCAGCATACAGGTAACGAGGGTCAAGGCACACCACGTGTCCGACCAGTCTACGACCAGATGGATTGTAAAACAGCAGCAGCAGTTTCCAGAGAATTTATCAGCAAGACTTTCAACTGTTGCCCACATCAACATGTAGTGACCATGAGATAGTGGAGTTTTCGATATGCANAATTTGCTTTTCAGCATGATTTCACTGAATGTTATTAATCCAAACCATTACTTAAGAGATGACAGACACACCTGACTAGAAATAAACAATCTGACATGGACTGTTAAAGTGCTGAAAACTGCAGTGAGCCAGATGCTTACCTGATACTTCTGCACACATTAAATGTTTTAAAATAATGATTTCCATGGGAAAGCTGAGAGAGCTATTTAAGAAGTAGCCATTTCGTGCTTTACGTAATTTCTGCATGGAATTCTATACTGAAGGAAAAATTACATCTTAGCAAAATGAACTCATCAAAGCCAGACCCAAAGCACACTGCAATCTAAAATAATCACCAGCCTGATTTAGAGCAGAATGCTAACAGGGCTGTTTTCAGGAAATAAATATATAAATAGACGAGACCAGAAAATTCGTCTTTTGTCCCTGAGGGTTCTCAGAACAAAGGAACAGCAAAGGAACACGAATCTGTACATATATTTTTATGCTCTCAAATTCAACAGGAGTGATGGAAATTTCTGAGACATTCAGAAATTCTTCAGGAGTGGGGGAATAAACCTCCTGTCCTTTCTAAACTACCACGAAGACTGGTAGAAATCACTCCCTAATTCCCCATGAAGTTGTGCAGGTGTTCTCAAGAGAAATCACACACTTTGAGCTCCCTTGTAAACAGTGTTTAAAAGTATTGAGCAGTTTCAAGCAATTTGATTGGTGAATTTAGGAGCCTCTTCTAACAGAATTTGGATCAAGTAGAGCAAAGTATAGGGCTCAACGAAGTTAGTTCTCTACTGAATTTGGAACGAAGCAGCAAAGAGTTTTCTCTAAGAGGCAGTTCAGTTTCGTAAGCATGGAACCTCAGACACAAACTCTTTTATAAAACATACAGAAGTTTCTATGGCCCTTTTCTCTCTGTTTCATCCTCTTATTGACCTGGTGTGCCAGACATACTTGTTGAACAACCTGAAAGCTGGTTAGTCCATAAAAAAAAGTAAAACCTATAACATATTTAGACAGAAAAGATAGATCTTTGAATGTTAAATCTATGGTTTCCGACATTTAGGATGTTTTCCCATCTCTGTACCAGCATGATTACTCTCCATCAGCTGTCTCTAGGGTTCCAGAGAACTATTAAAGAAACCTTCTCCAAAATGCCACTGAAGTGAAGGATATGGGTAACAAACAAAAGATTTCTACTAGAAAATCAGCTCTACAACTTTATATCCTAGCTGTCCAGAATTAAAAACAGAAGCCTTAAGTTTTCTGGGTTCTTTTCTTTTTTAGATTTAAGAATACTGAAGAGTTCTATGTGCATCCTCCCCAAAACTCTAATAGATACACCCTGCAGGGGTCTAAGAGACAATTACTTTACCTGTGGAGAATTTTTAAATTATATGCATCATCTGATTTTCTGAACAGTACAGAAATGGTCCTAAGAAAGTAGGAAACCCTACACATGAACACACTATCAATAGCCATATAACCGTACGGGCATATCACATTGTCTGTTTAGTCAGATCTATATTCATCAACTAACTCAAATCTGGTTTACCTCAATACTAAAAAAGAAGGAAAAAGGAAAAAGAATCCAAAATTTCCATTTTATTACAGGAAATGAAAACACTAACAACTTAAATAGCTGTGGAGAAAATAAATATTTTAGTCAAAATTGGAGTTTAGGTATTTTTGGTATCAGATGCAATACTGAAAGGGCAAGCTTTCAATTAAAAAGCTACGTCTGGATGCAGATGATGTATCAGAAAGGTATAGTTGTACCCCTGGAGAAACAAAAAAGCTGCAAGAAGCTATTAATGAATTATTCTTATAAAACATAAGAAGTTTGCTGGCTTCTAAGTAGTAATAAATTATATCAAATCAAGTGGGATGGGAAATACAGAACTGTAAAATTTATAAAAATAGACACTGAAAATTAATGATTCAAGAGAAAGCACTGATCTGTGGTATTTTCAGAATATCACATATTTTCATAGAAATATCTTTACAGAAAATGTATCCACCCCAAATCTTGCATTTACTCATCAGACATACAATGGACTTTTCAATGGACTCTTCTGCTTCTATTTCAACTACATTTAGCATTTCAACACACAAAAGGGTAAGAATATTTAGGCCACTGTATAAACTATAGTGTTCTTCAGAGAACTAATGATCTTGAAATAATGCAGCCTCAAGGCTGAAACACTTGGTTGGGATTCACAAGAATCAGTAAAATCTTTGCTCTAAAGAGGTGTAACTGCAGAGGGTTTTATATCTGTATAGTTCTGGTTGTGACAAGTACAGAGGAATACGCTTTTTTATAAGGTATCGAGTACCAAGCATTTACCTGGAGTTGTGCTGTTTCTCATATATCTGCTTATAAAATGAGCTCAAGTTTTTTAATTTATTATAATCACAAGAATTCATACTTTAACATTCACATACACAAACACCAAATTAAATGGTAATGATATTCCAAGTTAAACATCAAAACATATTGCTGTCTAACAGCAAAATTACCCCCAATTTTACTATCATGATACACTGTTTATTCACAGGATCATAGAATCATTGAATATTCTAGGCTGGAAGGGACCTCTGGAGGTCATCTAATCCAATCTCCCAACACAAGGACAACTCTACCTAGGTCAAGCCTGACCTGATCCTGCTGTGGTGAGGTGTTGGACTCAATGATCTTTCAAGGTCCCTTCCAATCCCTAATGTTCTGTGATTCTATGACCTTAAATGACAGCCAGGGTGGGACCCCCACCACCTACCTGCAGCGCATTCCAGCCATCAACCACCCTCAGATTGAAGAACTTTTTTCTAATATGCAGCCTAAATCTATCCTTTCCCACCCTGAACCCACTGCTCCTTGTTCCATCTGTACCAACAGTCTTGAAAAGTCCTTCCCCTGCTATCTGGTAGGTCCTCCTCAGGTAACGGAAGGTCAAAAGAAGGTACCCCAGTACCCTTCTTTTCTCCAGACTGAACAGCCCCAACTCTCTCAGCCTGTCCTCATACAAGAGACACAGACCAGGTTTATTCAATCAGATTTAATTCAGTAGCAGAGCAGCATGTTTCTTCCATCCACAATTTTTACAGCTTTTTTAAACTCCCAATCAATATAGACTATTAACAATCCCTGTGTTATCCATTAAGGAAAAATAAATTAACTGAGTATTTGCCCTTGATTTATCATTTACTGCACTGCACTAATCTGTGTGAACAGAATCTGAATTTAGGCTAAAGGAGCACAACCAAGTGCACCATGTGACAAAAACACAGTGAACGCTCTCTATGCTGTAACAGGAATTAATGGGAAAAGTCATACCTGTGGGCACAAAGTCTCTATGTGATTAGCTGCCATTTGGACAATTTTCATTCCATCTTCATTTGCTGACAATGAACAAGCAAGATTAGCAACCTTAAAAACAAACAAAACAGTATTGTTAGCAAGTAGTCATCCAAACTCTCAAAGTTGCCAAAAACAATCTTGGCTAGAAAGCCTTCATCATTTGGGAAAATTAATTTTTCAAAGAACATAACTGAACAAGAAGACACGGGGGGTGAAAAAAAAAGAAAGGAAATGGGAACGGTGAAAAAGGATTACAGTAAGAAGGAGTCTTATGTCCTCTCCCCAGTTTAAGTTCATTAGGTAATGGCTGCAGAGTAGTATTTAGATAACATCGAGAAATTTCAAAGTAAGAGCCCAAGGCTTCAGTCAGATTGCCTGTGATCATGACTGTTAATTTTTCAGAACTCTTCAAACCACATCCAGCTTTTACTTTTTTAAAAAACTTACTTTCAAGACTTTAAAGATCAAACATTTGCCTTGATTTGCTGTAATGAAGCACAAAGTGATTTATGCCCTAAGCTATCCACAAATCATTATTCTAATTAATGGCACCATTTTCTACTGAAATAGTCACATCAGTGCAACTTACACTGAACATGCATAAGGAAACTTGAAATCTGCGAAAGAAAAGGTCTATTTCATGTTTGATTTTGCTATACACCATGCAAATACAGCTTCTTTCAAAGGAAAACAGTTCTTCCAGCATTCTACAGAGCCTAGTGCAAATATTACTGATCTTGAAAAGAGCTTCTCAATGCCTAAAGCAGTAAGATTTCAAAGTTTAAAAGAAGGAAAGGAAAAAAGGCTGCACAAGCCATTCTGCCAGGATAAAAAACTCAGCCACCTTTTTTTTCCTCTTTGCTATAAGGTTCCCCATGTTTTCCAATTTCATGTCACAGTTCCCAGAAAAACAATTTCTTGGGAAACACTACACTCGAGTGGTACACAGCTCCTGTTTACCAGCAAGAACAGTTTTAAGACTAATTTCTCTGCTGCAAGCAATAAATGTTTCATTATTGTTTTGATGTGCAAGGCAAATACAGGGACAGCTTAAAATAATCTTTTACCCCATTTCCCAGTTGCACTGGCTAAACCATCTTGATACAAATCCAGTCCTTCACATAAACTGTGTCATAGAATCACAGAATAATTTACATTTCTGATCTTAAATTTTCCCAAAAAATCAGGAGGGGAATCCTGATTCTTCTGCTCCTAAGTACTCCCTGTTAATGGCCCAAATCACAACACTCCATCAGCACAGCTGGAAAATGACAGATATAAGCATTAGGGGGATTTATTATCTGTTAGGATGGTAAATAACATTGTTTACATTAATGTGTTTTTAAAATAAATTTAAAGTAGTATTTGTCTGCTTTAAAATAAACAGACTAAAACTTTATCGTGTTACATTTCTGCTGGGTTTGGACTTCATGGTACAGTGCTACACCAACAGCAAAAGTAATCCCTTGTCTTTCATTTTGATTGACACTCACAAATCTTTTCTTTCCATTGCAGAAATGGGTAGACATTTCTTCTCCTGGCATTTAAGTGGCACCACTTTTCAACATGCAGCTTATGCATAATAAAAGGATTTCTTGTCAATCTCTGTAGGTGATCAGATTAATAGCTTTCCAACCAGAAGACAGTCCAGATTCCAGTAAGTCATTAGCATCTTCTTAACACTCGGTACATCCACTGTTAGTTTTTATCTCACCAGCTTCTGAAGACATCTCCTTAATACAACCCCAAAATACAACAAACCAAATAAATTAAATCAAAAGATTCAAACAGAGTGTGTATGGAATTGTGTGTGTACATTTTTCCAAGCATAGGGAAGGGCATTTGAGAACCTGAAATCTCTTCTGAAGCTCTAATTTTGCCAGTAAGGATGGCAAACTGTTGAATCAATGCTAAATGGCTCAGAGAAGACCTATGACCTTTTCAACCTTGTTTTATTTAATCACATTAAAAAACATATTTGTTCAACTTGCACTAAACAATGCAATAAGTCTCTCTAAGAATTTCCAAGGTACTACACACAGCTCTTCCTTGAAAACATTAAGAGTTTTAGCAACATCAATGAATACAATAATTAAGGTGCAGTGGGAACAAGAAGACTGAACTGAGTGCAGCACTGACAGCACATAAAACACTCAATTACCCTAACAGATCTTTACATTGTGAAGGCACCAGAGACTGTATTATTTGATGCCCATTAACTGTACATGAAACATATCAATGCATATTTCTTTTATATTTCTGAAGTTATTAAACCAGCTTCCTACAAGCACTTTAATTTGTGCTCTTATTTTTACTGACAGTTTGCATTTCTTTTGCTGGGAGGAGAGAGTTCCTTTCTTTGGAATTGGGTGAGCCAACAACTCTTCACACAAAAATTGTTGAAGAACAATATTTGCATTTACTAGATGCAATCAGAAAAACATACTAAAAATAGAACTAATTCTATTCCTTTCACTGACTTTCACACTACATGGAGTCTGCAGGTACATGCAGGAGAAAGCACAAGTAGACAAGCTTCTATTTGAAAACGCATGCATGAGCTTTCCAGTTCTTACCCTTTATCTAATTGAAAGGAAAAGGAGTAAGGTTTTAGATACTAAGACACATTATGCATGAAAAAGTTCACACTCTTGTCAAAAATGTTTCAGAGAAGGAAAGCTTTTCATCTTGACCATGCTCCTATGCACTTACACCAGGTACCCTAATGTTGCTTCCCCAAGTGGAAGATACATTCAGTTAACAAGTCCTCGGCTTATTTCAAGTTTAGATTTCCAAATGCTTTCCACTGGAGATAACATGGCAAAAGGAAAGATACATATAGACAAAACATCTTTGACATCCAGTAATTGCTTCCAGTGGATCTCCAGAATGGTGTGACAAGAATGATTCTTCAGAAAGGTTTGATCCTTTGCAAGCACCAATGCCCTGAATCCATATGTTGCTGGAGATAGTGAAGATGATAGAGTCCCCTTCCCAAAGACAAAGGAAAAGCAGTTCTAATCCTTTAAGAGCCTGAGGACAAGTGCAAGTTCACACACAAAGTGAGACTGTCTGTTTATTGTAAGAGGACCAAGAAGCCTTAAAGATGAAATCACCATGCCTTCACTAAGAGTCATTGCGAGAGACATTCCAACTGTGACTCAAAAGTACACTATAGTTGTTTCAGAACGCATCATGGATTAGAGTTAACTCCAAGGTGAGAGCACGTATGCAGTGGCAAATGGAAGAGTGAGACTTTTAAGTAGCAAAAGAATAAAAAAAATCACTGCCTCACAACCTGTTCCATTCTCAGCTGAGAACAGCTTTACTATTCTAATGTCCACAGTGTGAACTCAAGGTTAAATGTAACCCCCAAAGATCTTTTTTCAGACAAATTCACTGCATTAACTCCCCAAAATTATTCTTTTCAAGGGAATAGTCAGTCTGCCAATTAACTGAATTGTGATCCTTCTCATTCCACCAGTAAGAATTCCATTTCTTCTCATTATTTTATCCAGACACCTCACTTTCTGTAAATAACTACAGATGACTAATTTTTTAATTCCAAGAAAACTTGTGTTTTTTCATCTTCTTGGTAAAAGCTTACTATCCTTCATATTAAATAAATCCTGTCAAAAAGTTTCTTCTAATGACTGACGATCTTAAAAAAACCCTGTTTACCTTAAATTTTGAAAAGGTCTTTCACCACACCACAGGGGAAGGCTCAAGTTTGTAAGATGTTTTAGCATAAAGTGATGAAACCAGTGACAATCCCACAGATAACCCTACAGAAATTCAGTCTTTGGTGGCAAATGCTTCGTTGGTACTTGTGTTTGAAATACACTATCAAAAACAATGGAAAACAATGATAGGCTGAAAATTCAACCTGTCATGTTTCAAATTTCAAGAAAATGCAGCAAACCATGAGCCACCAGCTTCTCTTCTCTAGGACAACGCTGTGGGAGACTGTGTCAAATGCTTTACTGAAATCTAGGTGAACAACACTCACAGCCTTCCCCTCACCCACTAGGCAGGTCATCTGGTCACAGAAGGAGGTAAGGCTAGTTAAGCAAGACCTGCCCTTCATAAACCCAAGTTGGCTGGCCCTGATCCCCCAGCTGTCCTGCGTTTGCTGTGTGGATGCTCCAGACTGGTGGGAGACAGGACACAATAACAACCATGAACACATATAAAACAATCCATTTCAGCTGGAGACTAACCCCAAGTACTCACAGATCAGAAGATACTTCATTCTGATCTAAACGAAATGCTGAACTGGGGAGTAACACTTCAATTTCAGTATGACATGAGTCAATATGGCTTTTGATATAAATCAGATACTCTATGTAAACATTTTTTACTGTTAGGCTACCAGAAAAAAAGGTACTTACATATTCTTTGCTTCTAAATTTGTGGCATACTAAGCTATGGTCCTAACTGTTTTCAGCTTCTACCACTAGTTTTATTCAAGTTGCCTTAAGTCTTTTGAGGAAAATGACTGTTCATACAAAAACAGCCATGAAAACACTAGGAAGGTCAACAATACATCACAACTATATTTTTAAAGGAAAAATCTACATTGATATATATATATGTGTGTGTCTTCTAGTCATTGCTGCATTTTTATATGCATTTATGATTACTATGTGCATTTTTATAAGTTTAATACAACTTACCCAGACCAGAAGATTTAAGAGTAAAAAAAAAATTCCTGTGGACTAAAAACTTCCAGTAGGCAATAAACTAATATCACAATGTTATTTGTTTTCCATCTCATTTTCTACTTTAAAGCTTCATTTCTTTTCAGATCAAGTCAAAAAGTAGTACTGAGCTATTTATAAGCTGCTCCAGAGTATTTATAAAATGCTTTAGGATACTTTGGGTTAAAAGTTTACAGTATAATTGTATTAGTTTTTACATTTGTGGGAATAAAGTTAGAAACTATACTCAAAAACACAATTACCATAAATTATGTTGCTTTCCCTGCCTCTTTTAACTTTTCACCCTCCACTCTTCCAGAAAGATTCTTGAATTTAACTAACAGGGTGAACTGTGCAAGTGCACTCATCTTTTGGTTCCTTTTGTACTTATCTTAATTTTGCCTCTCTCTCTTCCGTTTACTTCAGAACTGACATGGTACTCCATTAATGCTATTGTCACTGCTGGTTTGACAAAATTGACTCAGTCTTGCACACCAGAGGCTTATTATTGCCCCTATTCACCTAGAACCAAGAAATCCTTAGAGTATTATGTAACTTTTGATGTCTCCTTAATGCTATTTGTCAAGCATGCTAAAGACCCTACATCTGTAATTACCTTACAAAGGGTATTTGAATTCCAACGGAATAGGTTATTTTTTAATCAACATATATCTAGAACAACCCAATACAACCAGTTTACTTTGGTTTCCATGTGCTCAGACAATTTTTATCTCATAGACATTTATTTAGGAGTTTGTTTAGATCAGGGGAAAAATATCAACAAAACAGAAGCAGTCTCCTACAAAAAAAAATAGTTTTAGCCTCTCACAAAAAGTATGTTTGCAGCACATTGTTCGGAAGCAACATCTAGGGATGGCTATGCATCCTACAGGTGTTACCCTACACGTTTAAGGAAAAGGTCGACCATAGTAAGCACAAATGAATTCTTTTGACAATACACAAAACCAGAATTCACCTCTGGACTTCTTTTTTTTCCTGTGTTTTTGGAATCTGTCTCCAAACTGTTTGTCTCCCTCCAGCCCTTGAAATGGTGTGTAACCCTAACAGCACATTTGCACATTGAAAGCTAAGAAATATGTTCAGAAAAAAATGTTGGGGTTACACTTCTCAGTTAGTCTGACTCATTTTCCACCTTCAGGATTTCCAACAGTTGAAGTGTTGGTAACTGCTGCTTCCTGGAACAAAAATTAAGAGTAACTTGGAAAAAGCCTCTAGAGAAGAGTATTTTAATGGTTACGAGAAAACAAGACAGAGCTTTCCATACAGTGTCATTCAAGACAGGAAACAGTCACAGATGGCAGACGCATAGACCTGTATCTGCT
Organism: Rhinopomastus cyanomelas; assembly: GCA_013400115.1. NCBI lineage: Eukaryota > Metazoa > Chordata > Aves > Bucerotiformes > Rhinopomastidae > Rhinopomastus > Rhinopomastus cyanomelas. Next base: position 62,838 of record VXBP01007636.1, read on the forward strand.
ATCAACAGAAAATGCATTCATTTCAAAGAATTACACAGGACACAATAGACCTTGATGGTTTTGATTCTATTATAAAGACTTTCAGTCTATTTTTTCCCTGCTTTCACTGAATAGGACTTGAAAATGGAATATCCAGACAAGGAAGGCTCCCACTCCACCACCAAAACAGCTTTAAGCCTAACAATAACGTGTAATAATGAAGTACAAACACTGACCCAAACATTACGCTAGGCTGTACATCCCTCAGTTCCACTGCTGAGTAGCTACTCACACAAGTTTTGTCATTTATCTCAATAAAAGCAAAACCTGAAGACTCAAAAAACTGAAACTTAGGACAAAACATTATTTCTGCATATACTGTTGTCTATGGGTTGCCTCGCAGAATGGAATTTTACATTTTATACAAAACTAGGCCTTTCAAGGACAAGGCTTGCAAGAGATTCGTAACACAGGCGACTTGACAAGAAAAACCCACACAGGTGTTGCTAGACTTTTAGCAACCTGTACTGCCCTGAGTGCGCGGGGCCACACACCGTCTGTGCAGTTTCCTCCTTGGCACCCGGCAGACCCACGCTCAGAAAAGCCCCAGAGAAATGGCAGAATTCTCTTCATAAAAGATAAAAACACATGCTTGACAGCAGCATGAAAAGCTCAGCTTTTAAATTTCCAAACAAATCCATCTTCTCCTGCTGCGTAGGACCATCAACAGACCCTGCGACCTCCGAGCACTTCACCACACCACAGCCACGGAGCAGCTGCAGAACCTTCCAACAGGGGCAGCTGCAAGGAGCCATTACGAATACATTGTAATAACATGTAATTAAATTTCTCATTAATTTTAACCTTTACCATTCCTTTATTCTTTAAATGAACAGCTACACAATTTTTTTCTCAAAAACTAGTCACATCTTTTCTTCTTCTCTGCAAATGGCATCACAAACCGTGTTCCTGCAGCTAGTAGGAAAGTCAGCTACAGTCAGCAAATTCCAGCAGAGCCAGAGGTACTGTCAGCTACTGGAGTTCATATGGAATAAATGTTGTACCAACACAAAATATTTCTTGTGTCAGTGGAAGTCTATTTAATGATAATTGAGTTTAAAGGTTCATAAAACATTTTATAAGAAATCCGTGACTCATTTTTGCAGTGTGTTCTCTGGTCTAGGAAAGTTAAGACAAATCACAAAGGACAACACTGGAAACTGTTTATAAGCCTTGCACCTGAAACCTACATATAAAATCACCCAGACTTCAAAACTTCAGACTGTAATGCAGTCTGAGGGACACTGTGTGCTCGTCTTTAAGCATGTGGACAGAATTCAAATCTTACTAAATTCACTGATAAACCTTTGGAGACTCAGTCGTGTTTAGAGCACACTGGTCTTGAAAAGGGGATGAGAAAATCATCTCATTTCACAATGAGAAAAATTCCCAGTGCACAGTAAACACCTATGCAACAGCACAAGAGTAAGAGAGATGGGAGTTTACTAATGTGTTTCAAAGAGAAAAAAGTCTTATGAGAATTATAACCTACAAATATTCCTAGAGAAAGGTTGACACGGTACATGTTAGTTAAGCAAAAAGTCAGAAGTGTGATCTGAACTTCCCATCACAAATGTACATGGGACTTGGCTAGTCCTGTCCTGTCCATTTACTGGACATGTTGGATAAGAGAGATGACAGTGTTCTGACTGATGACAGTTCAGTAAGAAAACATACCCAGATACTTTAATTTTGTTCCACTAAGTCTACTATAGAGGTTCCTTGTGTCTAGCAAGACCAGTCTGTATTTTTCAAAAGAGTAAAGTTTCAGAAATTTGTCATTAACTCAGTATGTTGAATAAGAGGCTAATGGCTATTTTAAAAGTTTAACATTATGATGTCAAAACAAGAGTAGTGTGACCTTCTTTAAAGTAACTGCATTGACATCACCGCATTTCGCTTGTCTGTTGTTCAGTTTCTTTTAAAGTGCTTCTGCGGAAAATGAATTATGCCAAATAAAAATACTGATCACTATGTGACTTTTGCCTGAGCCAAGCTATCAAAGCCAAGCCCACTCAGCTTCCCTATTAAACAAAGATCACTTGCTTTCCTGGTGATCAGAAATTCTAGTCCCACAGTACATTTGCTTGCACAAAGGGTCACAGACAATAAAGAAAAATCAGCAACACATCGACAGCAATGAACCTCTGCTTTCACAAGATACTACAGCACACAAATTCCAAGCAAAAAGACCCCACAAACCAACAAACCCTAACGCGTACACGTACGGAGGCATTTGGTATTAATGAAGAATTAGGAACTTGCCAAACTGGTTTCTGCAGTAGTACCAGAAAAAAAGCCACTGCCACTGTGTCTGTGTACCTTTACACAATCCAAAAAGATGTTAGCTGGTGGATTGTGACGAGGAGCCCGTGTTGAATCAAGACAATTTAAATTTTGGAGCTCACAGAACATACAGTACACCCTGCCTGGCTGTGTAGCTGTTGAAACACAGCCCTCAGACATGGAAAGTCTGATCAATCTTTGGGTTGTTTTCCTTTTGTTCCTTTGCTTCACGCTTATGCAATAAAGGCAGTGATTAAGAGGATTAATGAAAATGTCACCATTTATCACCTAAAGCTCAATCAGTAATAGGTAAGTTGGGCCTTATTTGAGTAATTACATAAAGGTGCAAAAATACTCACATTATGAATTCGGGACTTGCTGTGAGGTACTGGAACTCTGTGAGGCCCAAAATAACAAGATTCAAAGTTTTAAAGTTTATATGCTTAGAAGTACATGCTTGATTTTAACCTAAATTGCATTGAATTACTCCATTCACTATTTTGATGACATTAGCTCTCCATTACACATCCATCTACCAGCTCAAATACATCAACCCTTTTAGAGGCTCCCTTTCATCTACCTGCCACGTCTCACTTACTGTTGCCAGGCTTCTTCTATGACAATTTAAAGCATTTTTGCATTTCAAGCATTTGTATGTTTTCCCTGTGCTTTTTTTGATTTTAGCAATACTTTCACCACCACCACTGCTTAAACAAATGCCATTACAATTTTTAAGCTTCCTTTTACCTTGCTATCTGCAAACCACCACCGAAAAAGAACAAAGCTTGACAACAGAGGGCTTGTACACTCTAACCAATAGAATCCTAGAATCATAGATTATTAGGGTTCGGAAGGGACCTCAAAAGATCATCTAGTCCACCCTGTCCAATGGGATTTCCCCTAGCAATTGCTTGAAAATGCCAAAGCTGGGTCTCCTTTGTCCAGGGTTGTGATTCTGCCAGCTATTCTGTTCCTGCCACATGAGACCCTGAACTCCACCATAATAGATTTCATAGGTCACCAGATAACTTAAGTCTGAGCAGATATCATTGTTGAGAGGAGCCTAACAAAAGGCATCAGCATAAAACCAGGTAAGTAAACAGCTTGTCTAAACCACTGTTCTATGGAGCGGGTGTTAACAGGTCAGTAGTTACAGGTGTTGGCAATAGGTGCGGCAGCGTCAGTAACGTAGCATCACACAGCAAGTCTCCATATGCAATCAGTCTATGCACCAAGTTTAAACAGGTTCAATATTAAAGCACAAATAACCATGTATGTTTAGACTTAGAAACATTATCTGTTTACCTTTAATGAGCACTTAAAATAGATCTGCGTGTTGCCTATGCTTCATGCATTGGCGTACAGGCATTTCGGGGAGCAAGCTGAGCACTCCGATTTCACCCTAGGAAAGCAAAAGGCCACCTGGTTTTCATTAAGACCAGAGCTCTGTCCCACTGGTGTGCACCCATCAACTATCCCACCCCTCTGCGAATCTAGTTTAAAGCCCTCTGAATGAGCCCTGCCAATTTCTGCCCTAGAACCCTTTTTCGCCTCTGAGATAAACCTCTCCCATATTCACCTGTCAGATCAAAGTCATGATCAAAGAACCCAAAGCCCTGCCTGTAGCAACAGTCTTGCAGCCAGGCATTAAGGGACTAAGTCCTTCTATTCCAGCCCATGTCCTCACCCCAAAATGGAAGTAATGAAGAAAACACAGTTTAATTTGTGCCCCAGACTCTTCTACCAAACGTCCCAAGGCCTTATAGCCTTTCTTCATTCCCCTCAGGCTACGCAATACAGCTTCCTCCCCACCTGTCTGGAAGATCAGCAGTGGGTAATAGCTGATCTCATCAGGTCAGGGAGCATCCTCGTGATTTCCCTGACTCAGGCTCTAGATAGACTGCAGACTTCCATGTGATGAGGGTCAGCTCTGCATATTGGGCCCTCAGTCCCTTTCAGGAGCGAGTCTCCAATAACTAGAACCCTTCTCTTCTTTGTGGAGGAAGTCGTCATATTACTGGAAGATTTCCCAGATTTATGCGGCCTTGCTAGGATCTCTGGTATAGGTTCTCTGTCCTCTATATCCTTTTTAGACTGGCTGTCTTCCAGTAGTGGCTGATATCTGTTACTCAGTGGCAACTGAGAAGGTGAGACAGGCAAGGGTGGTGCTCGCCTTCTGCCACGGCCCTTCACTTTGTTCCACTCACACCTCCTCCTTGGGCTTCTGTCCTCCATCTGAGAGCTGCAGGATACTTGGGTCCCTTGTTCCTGGCTCTACTTTGGCTGCTGTTGTCCAGACTGGCTCCACCAGTCTACCTCTATTTTAGCCTCTCTTATTCTCCTGAGCCTTTCTAGCTTTTCAACCTCATCTTGCAGATGTGCCGCTTGGTTAAGCAAATAATCTACCTGCTCACACTGTACACAGCCAGGAAAACTCAAACGAGTGTTACATTCCTGGCAGCCTGTCACCTGCACTGCCTCATCTTGTCGGGGGACCTCTGTTTGGGTTCCCACATCCATGTGCAATGGTGACTGTAGCCTGGTCTTCCTCTGCTGCCGCATTGCTACCTTTTTCTTTTGCTCCCTGGCAGCTGAAGTGGCTAAAGCAGCTGAAGCGGCTGAAGCAGCTCGTGCTCTCGCTGCTGAGTGCAGTCTCAATAAGGCTGTCTACCCTGTTTATTTACAGCTTTCACATCTTCTGGACAAGCAGGTCAGTTTGTTGGTGAACTCTCAGAGCACAGAAATTAATTCTAGCTGAAATGCAAAGCAGGGGTTTAGATCTAAATCTTGAGATTAAAGTTGGGGTTCAGATTTTAAAAGCCTGATTTTTAAAAAGCCAAAGAAAAAAATTATTAGTAAGTAAAACGAAGAAGTGTGTTTTTTGGTTTAGTAGCTAGACTGGTATTGTTTGTCACTGACTTATCACATATTTGCTAAAATTGGCAAAGTCAACAGATGGCTAAAATGGATCCACTAGTATCTCTGGATTTGACTGAACTGCAGCAGCAAAGAACCTACAAGAAAAGAATCTCCACTGCCAAAATCTCATGGATGTATTGTTAATTAAACCCTGCTTGAACAGACAGGCTGCATACCGGTCTCTGGCTAAATGTCAGTGAAAAAACTAGTGAAAAAGTCAGACAAAAACAACACACTGCTGAAATGGGAATTGTGAATCACATAATCTTGGGTGCACAGAAATTAAACCAAAGGTGGTTTTCCTCTCAATGGCAAAGAACAGTCTTAACTAGCTAAATAAGAACAAAACAATAAAAAATGAGTTTGATAAAAGAAGTAATTGATCAAGCATAGACTAGTTCCAGAAATTATTCTACAAACTGGTTTGGTACTGTAATGAAAATTCACTTCCCATTCATAAATATTGATTGTGCTTAGAAGTGCTCATCTCTTATTCACACCGAATGTCCTCCTAGTCTGCTGACAGGTGCATTTTATTCCCAAAATCCCTTTTGGAATTCTGTGTGCATATCTCCACATGACTAATTGCTTCATGCATCAAACTTCAGACATTTGTTCTTTAAAGCAGAAGGCTACACTTAAGCTCTGTGTCCACAGATCACGTTGTACAACAGGATTCTACATCCCACTGACAGCTGCTGTGTATGTTTATGGACATGACTAATGGAAGTTGTAAAAACTTCTACCATAACAAAAATCATGTTTCCTGTCTTCTGATTATGCCCTTTAGAAGAATGATATAAGATTCTCCTGCCTTCTGACATCCTGTCAGTTTGACCTCTAGGCATGCAGGTGTGCTTTGCCACTGTCAGAAGGTTCAGTTTTCTTAACTCAGTAAAACAAATACTAAAGAACTAGTAATAAAGTACGACAACGTTATTTATGTCATTTCTATGCGATTAAAACACACAGAAATGAGTGCAGTGTTGAGTACAAGCAATCCCTACTGTTTCTGAAGGTGGTAGAAGAACATTGAACATCTCAACTTACAGTACTTTGCACGGGTAGTAATTTAATATGAAAAGCAAAACTAATCAGTGGATTGTTAAAGTCCATTTCACATTAAGTTGCAATTTTTCAGGTCACTATACTTAAAATTTGGCAGAGAGAGATGTAGCAAATGACACACAAAATCAGACAAAGTGGCAAATGGGAGAGATGGTCTTTTATGTGTATGTCTGTAAAGCAGACTGAAGCGGTGAGAACTTTTCCATTGTACTTGAAGAGAAATATTTATTGTTTGTATAGAAAATGAAAAGCAACTTCTCACAATTAAGTTGCAGGGTCTGTGTTGAAAATTACTTTCAACAGAGCTGTTTGCCACAAGAAGCCAATGAAGAAAGCTTTAGTTCAAGAACCAGCGGCCCCATGATTTGCGTGTAAGGTTTTCTTGAGGCATGCTTATAAGTTATTGTCTATACAGATTCATTTTGATCACCCAGTTTATACTACTATTTCTCCTGTGCTGGATTTTGCGAAGGATTTAGTATGTTATACTCTTTAAAAATTTAATTTGTACCATATGTAAGTTTTCACATACTGTTTATCAAAATAGCATTATAATGCTAATAGAATTGAGTGAAAATTAAATCTCACTATCTATGTATGTCTACAATGTCAATTGCTTTATAAATTGCACCAATTAATGGCTTTCTGAATAGAAGGAGTTAATTCAGATTGGCCCTTACATGGACAAGTCCGAGTTTAATGGTGACTGAAGTGAATCTGGCTAACTCAAAATATCAGTTTTACTCCAGGTTCTATCAGTGATCCACATGACAGATTCATTCTCCCATTTTGTCTCCTTCTACAGTTCTGAAACACAAACGGACCAAATGCTACCTTTGAAGAACTTAAGTTCAGTGAAGGATGAGCAGTCCCATAAATTTGGCTCACATTTGTTCAAACACATTTTTGGGGTCGAGCACTTGGTAAAAATGAAAAGCTCTATACCAACAAAATAAAAAAATATTTATTCTTTAAGTAAAAATACTAACGGTGCCAAGCCCAGACTGTATTTGTTCTACACACAATAGTCTGGTCATTCTAAAGTGGCAAAAATCAAGTGAAAGCATCTTAAGTTAAGTCAGTCTATCCTTGTTGTTGTGTTCTGCTATCCAAAGTCACAGAGAACCTCCTCAGGAAAGGGGTCTGGAGCCGTATATTAAGCAGGGATTGCCTGGACCAAATGTTATGCTGTAAAACAAAGTTTCCCCAACACACCCAGGACATCTGTCTCACCTTTTAAAAAGCTAGTTTTAGTATCAGCTAAAATAACAAGAGCTGGTTTATTCAGTATCTTTATAGTCTTTATAGTCTTTATTTCATACAGTGAATTAAGATTCTCTCAGTATCTGTGTAGTTTGCTCCTATATACCCTGTTCAACAGGAAAGTAAAAAAGCAATTTATTTCTCTGTGTATATTTTCATAACTGGAGATATTTTTTTCTCCTTTAATTCTTTTAACTTAATGTAAAAAGATTTTTCTTAAGGAGAATTCACCTTCAATAGATGTGCTCAATTTCCTGCATTGGAAATCTTTATATTGACTGGCAAACTTATTTTTTAACACGCTTTGTATGTCCTACATGCCCTTGCAGTTCTACACCAGCACACTGCAACGCTGATGCACTTAAATGCATGTACTGTCTGATACTGCTCACTGTTCATAACAGATACAACCCAGAAATCCCAGTTCCTAGAAGCCAGCGTTGTGGTATTTGAACACGCTCAGAACTGAAAAAACACAAGGACACGAACTAGGCAAGAGGCTAAGCCCTCAAGTTTATATATTAGTGTATTAGATTTGAAGTCAGTGTTATTAGATCAAACTCCAGAGAATATGATATATTAATGTACTAAGAGAAGAGGTGAAGAACACAAAGTTCACTTCATCATTGCCTCCATTTCTATTAAATCTCTCAGCCTCTGCTAGCTACAGCCGACCTTTAAACACTGCAGTGTGAGATTTGCATCAGGATTCTTCCTGTTCCCATCAAATTCTATGTTTAATCTCAGGTTCAGCCAGCCTATCACTCCTCCTCTCAGAAAGCATTGCATCACTTTGATAGATCAACTCCGGAGAATAGCCTGTCAGCTCTCACAAATAAGAAATTTCTAGTTACAGAGGACCTGCTCTTTTCTGTGTCTAGATGTGACATTTCAACCTTCCCTTTTACTGATGTTTAGTTCACTTCTACGTACTTGTTCTCTCAATATCAGATTTTGGTGTCGTTTTTGGCAGAACTGAACCACAGGCCAGAACACAGTTCACTAAAACCAGGTATATCATACCACAGGCTTTATAAAATACAACAAAACCCACTAAAACTTTTTATTGTATTTAATTTGGTCAGAATTTTAATAATTTTAAAGAGTGTTTTTATTCTGAGCTAATTTTGACATTTTCTAAAGACCAAATTGGTCAAAAATGTTTCCAATACAAACAAGTATTTCAGTCAGGATTGCAAGTTAATGATAATGCCTAAAACTAAAAGGCATTTCAATAGAACACCCAAACGCTTGAAATACCAAAGCAGTTCATCTGCATCTTTTGAAATATTTTTATCAAAATTGCTGCATTGCAATAAGAAATTGCAACCAATAAGAAGCATTTTCTAATAGAAATCTCTATCTTTTGATAATTTAGTTCAGCCTATTTTGTGCTCACAGGCAGAATCTTAACCCAAATCTAGTTGCCTTGTCCATTCTGCAACGTATCCTGGTTCCTCAACGTCACAAAACCAGTATCAAGACTTAGGAATATCTGATGCAGCACATGAGCAACAGCTAGCAAACCTTGTAGTCTAGAATAAAGTCAATCTGAAGAATGTTAACTATGACCTTTGCTACTCATGGAAGTACTTCAGCTGCTGAGTATCCCTTTCAGGTGTGGGAAAAACAGAGCTGCCAAAGGGGGGCATTTTAAACTTTTTTACTGTTTTGTGCAATTATCTGCTTGTACAGTTGTGCAAAGATGTTATCCAAGTTATCACAAATAACTTTGCCGCTCTGAGGTTTTTGAATGCTTGCACTCTACGTAAAGTACCAGCTAATATTCATAGTAAGAGCAGCTAACACTGTTTCACAGAAGCTAGAACCTCTAGGTTAAGAGCACAGAATTGTTCACAAACTCATGAGACAGAAAACACTAAAAAACAAGGAAGAAGGTATTACCTCCAGTAGTTACTACCTTTGGAACCACCCCTGCCCCAGATCTGGTCTGCTCTTCAGTCGATATCTCATGGATGTTTTGTGCTCAATGAATTTATCTACCGATCTGCATTATGTTAGGTCTTACCTCAGTTTTTAAAGGAAAGATTGTAAATTCCAAATGCTAATTTAGAAGAGATATTTGTAAGAGAGATTAATCCTCAAGCAGATTTACAGAGGTTACTGGCCTGTGAGGAAACAGTTTGTTTCTTAAATTACAGTATGAGCAGAGAGTCAGTGTAGCAGGTGACTTAGCACAATTAACACTTCATACTCAAAAAGGGGGGAAAAAAAAGGACTGATGTTTTTCCTCAAACACCTATTGTTTCTATTTGAGTTTTCATTTGTGGATTAAACTAAAAATCACTGAAAATCTCTCTTGATATTTCAACCTGTACTTTTAATTTTAATATAAAATTCATTGTTGGAGAAACCTGTGTGAGAAGGTGAACTTTTGTCAGTCTTCTAGTCACAGATACAAGTCAGTCTGGTGTATTTATGCACAAAACATTAACATAACCCCCTACTCAAACATCCTTGGTATTTTGAAAGCAGATGAAAAATGCACTGAAAAACAGGACACACCTGAACAGGAGCTGCACTGTGGAGCACAAGAAAATGCAACATGCTTGGTTCAGAACAGACCGATACTCATCTCTTGAGTTACAGTACATCCCATCTCACTTCAGATATCGAGAAATTACACATCCAGAGTCAACCAGTCGTTTAGACAAGGAGGATACTGGCACTTAATATAAGCAAGACAAATCTTTGGGAAAACGAGGTGTTAAATTGAAAACTGACCAATACAACCAAGTCTCCAAATCCCTGCCTGACTTTATGTTTGAAAAAATATTATACAAGCAAAATGACAAGTGAACTGATATAGTTGGCAGGGAGGTAGCAGGGGTAGCACTTATAGAATGTTTTAATCTGAGTGGAAAAGTAAATGCTTAAACTGGAAATAACACAACTATCAGTAGTTTATTTTAAAACGGACATACATCCTAATCCTGTAACATCAAAACCACTGCACTATCTATCACTGCTGGACTTGCTGGCTGCAATACTAAAATCTGCTTTCAGGTGACTACAGGTCTGACTACACAAACATACAAATAAACAGGTCTTTGTGGACCAGATTCAGAAATTTTGCACATTTTTGCAATCAGGTCAAATATCAAGGAAGGGAAATTAAATTATAATGGTTTTATCAATATGGCAACAACAGCATAATTTACAGCTGACAAACAATAACGGTTTAGTAACAATTATAAGGGACATATTAGATTAGAAAATTAAACTACTTCAAATTATAGTTCAGTGATTATTTTGATCTTGCAGTATCATCTCTTTATTATAATATATTGTCCTGTCTACATGTTTAAACTGACATTATCAAATTCATAATTGATGCAACACTTAGATCATCACCCCTTCTATATAAGCCTTATATATTTGGATCATACTCAGCTGAAACAGTGGTTTTGACAGGACAGGGCTTAGATGGTGGTTTTAATGGAGCAAGTGGAAAAGAAACACTGGTTGACATTAAATAGATATGGCAAAAGAGACCACAGTGAAAAGCCTTCCACAGCAAGCACAGTTCTGACCTACCACCTCGTGAACGGGAAGGTGCTGGAAAAGGTACAGGGAAGGTAGCAAGGTGATCCTTTAATGCCTTCCAAACAACAATTTGTGGTTGAGACCAGAAATACTCAACTTATAAAACTGACAACTGAAGAAAGATATGACAGAGGTTTGTGAGTGACATGGAGAAACAAAATAAGGACGGGTGCTCACATTGTCTTCTGGTACAAGAATTTAGAGACAACAAGTTAAGTACCACATTGGGGTTTAATGGATACTTCTCTACAGAACGCATTCTAGCTGCTAAGTTTTTTACCACAGGATGTTATGGATGTCAGAGGCTTACAATGGGCTCAGATCCCCACCTAAAATGTTTTGCACTGAGAAAAAAAAATAACAGTGATAAACTAATTATTTTATTTATTTATCTTTCGTCATTTGATCTCAAAAGGAAAACTAAGAATTGTAGCATCTGAACTGGTTTTCATATCTCAAAATTCATCCAACTCCTTGGATGTCTGAACTACATGCAGATCACAAAACATTAGGGATTGGAAAAGACCTCAAAAGATCATCTAGTCCTATCCCCATGCCAGAGCAGGATCACCTACACCAGGCCGCCCAGGAACATATCCAGGAGGACTCCGTAACCCACCCTGAGCAGCCCATTCCAGTGCTCCGTCACCCTCACTGGGAAGAAGTTCCTTCTGATTTTTATACGGAATCTCCTGCATTCCAGCTTACACCCATTGGCCATTGTCCTATCATTAGATGACATTGAGAAGAACCTGGATCCATCCTCCTGACACCCACTGTTTCCATATTTATCAACATTAATAAGGTCACCCCTCAGTCTCCTCTTCTCCAAGCTAAAGAGACCCAGCTCCCTCAGCCTCTCCTCATAAGGGAGATGTTCTACTCCCTTCACCATCTTCATAGCTCTGTGCTGAACTCTCTCCAGTAGATTAGTGTCCTTCTTGAACTGAGGGGCCCAGAAATGGACAAAATACTCCAGGTGTGGTCTCACCAGGGCAGAGTAGAGGGGAGGAAGAACCTCTCTCAATCTACTAGCCACCATTGTGATCCACCCCAGGATGTTATTGGTCTTCTTGATCACAAGAGCACATTGCTGGCTCATGGCCATCCTACCGTCCACCAGGATCCCCAAGTCCCTTTCTCCCACACTGCTCTCCAACAGGTCAGTCCCCAACCTATACGAATACCTGAGGTTGTTCTTATCCAGATGCGAGACTCTACACTTGCTCTTGTTATGTTTCATTAAATTTTCCTCCCTGCCCAACTCCCCAGCCTGTCCGGGTCCTGCTGACAGGCAACCCAGCCTGCTGGAGTGTCAGCCACTCCTCCCAGCTTTAGATGGTAAAGCTGTCATTACGCTGACATTTATCATTTTCTAATTTGCTTGTAAAATAAATATGTCTGATGTCCTCAGAAAAATCTGGATAAATTAATTGACGCTAGTACTTGCATTCATGACCTGTACACATACATTCCTTCCTAGACAGGTCTGTGTAATACATTTTAAGAGGAGATTTTCAGGAAGAAACAAGGCTCGTACAGTTTTCATTCAGCGGGGTGAACAAAGGCCACCTCTAAGTTTTTAAGGCATCAGTGTCTAGTCTGATTATCACTGTCAGAAGGGACACTGCAAAATGGACTAGTAAAGTCTATGCTGAAAATGGACATTAATTTTTCCTTTCTAGGTAATAGCTATGCTGGAATTGCCAAACTTTGCTATAGGATTTCCTGCATCACTATGGAGATCTATTGTCTGGGTAGTCACAGGCAGCTGTTACTTGTAGATTTTTTAAGGTAACGTATCTGAGCAGTTATTAGCCCCTTCAATCATAACCTTACCCAGAGGTCCAACTATCCCTTGCACTTGGGAAACAAATTCAAACCCATTAGATAAAATTAATATTGGATTTTATGTTCACATCTTCTAAACTGGATAATGATTTGTGTATTTCAGCTGATCTGGACTCAGATCCCAAATTCAGTAATGTTACCTGATCTTCAGAGATTACCAGTACTTTCTAAAAATGAAGTCACTTCAGGGTGGTTTAGCTTAGGCACTACTAAAAACTGAGAATGCTTTAAAACATTTGGTCTCTGTTTTAGCTTTCATTTGATTCTGCAACACTCCTGTAAATCAGAGCATAACTAATTAGCCTTATTCTGTACCTACACAATGACGAAGAGGAACATAAATACAATAACCTACTTTTACTTTAGCTGTTTACCTATTTGTCTTTCATTATCTGTAGATCATCCAAGATTAATGAATTCATTCTGAGCCAAACAGTTTTCCTAAGTACATTTTCAGCCACAGAGTGAATTCATTGATTTTTCCCATTTTCACATTACTGCACACAGAAGCACTAAAAGCTTAAAAAACCCCACAAAAATTAGCAATACATTCCTTACAGGCACTCGAAGGAATACTCCTGCGGAATCCTTCACTTTAGCAGTTTCAAGCTCCAGTTTGAATGAGTTTAAGCTAGGGAATAGTCAGACACATTTGCAAGACTGACTGACCAACAAACTAAAATCTCCCCCAGTTCTCTTTCCAAATTTCTCAGTAAAGAAGTATTACTTGTAAGTAATAAAGAATTATATCCTTTTACAAATAAGTGAGTGGACAATGTATGCGAGGCTGAGGCCATTTATTCAGCACATATGCCAGCATGCTTAGTCTGCTAGAGAAGGTTTGTGGCTCTAAACTGGGTGACACATGTTTCCTCTTCGGCAGATCATTGCACAGGCCATAAACTGTTTTAAGTTCAAAAGCTGGCAAACATCTAACGCTAAACACACTATCTCATCTGAGGTGGTAGCAGTATTCTGAACACTTTAAGCAAATACTCCTGTAAAATCACACTTTTAGTTAGGTTCCCGTGGAATATCTTTGTGGAAAGACTTAACACTAATTTCTCAGATTAGAATTTCCCATAACTTAACTTCTATGCAATGAAATACCGTATTAATGCTGATAGCACAAAATCCAAACCGTTGCATAAAAAATGGAGCATGTTTACTATTGCCTTGGGCCACTAATGTATTCTTCCCTGAAAAGCCAGGCTTCTTTTTTTTTTATGATATCTGCTAGCAAAGGAAATGTGCAGTGGCAAGTCACTTATAAGAAACATTCAAAACCAGTGCAGCTCCATCAAACATACCTCCACAAGCCTGCTGGTGTGTTCTCGAAATATAGCAGCATATTCCTTTATCTCTTTCTCTCTTCCATTTTTTGCAGCTTCAATGAGAACTAGAAGTGGAACAGTCGTATCTAAGAAGGAGTCTGAGATGTGGTCTATAATGGCTTTACGGAGCTGCAAAAGGAAGTATGACGTTAATATCTGCTAATTGTGCTGTTTATTAAAGCCCACTGTTTATAACATAAACATGTACACACCATATTTCAGTATTATTTACAGGATTGTGTCTGAAAGCTGCTACCGCTGCAATTTATCTATTACACAGAAAACTATTTCATTTTAGGGATATTTAAAAAAATACAACTACCTAAACATACACATTTGTTGGCACAAGTGAATGTGTGTGCGACAGCACAGGTGTGTAAAACACTTTGACATATGTACTGGTTCTTTTGAAATCAAGAGAGCCAAACAAATACTCATACTCTTTGATATATAAATTACTTTAATGATTCCATGCATGACAAATTACTGATAGATTAAACCTAATATCTCCTGTGTTTTTCTCCCTTGAAGTTGAGATGCCAAGGGAAAAGGTTATTTGTAAAATGACAAAATTACTTTAATTACACCTGTATGTTATGTAACTCAGCAAAAGTAAAGATTCAGGCAGAAAATTGCAAAACACCACAATATTTTTAATGCTGCTGTCCTTCCAGGGAGATCAGTGAATATGCACAGCAGAAATAATAGCAGAGAATTCTGTTGATTTTCAATATGTGGGTATGAATTTCACACCTACCTTTTGGATGGCCTCACCATCTAAAGCCAGCTCTCACAGACTCGCCATATACATGAGAAAAACAACCTTCCAAAATATTCAGGTAAGCTTATGTTTGGAATGTTTTTTTGTCTTCTAACTTTGCACATCCTAATGCAATAAGCTACAGTATCTGGCTATACTGCATGTTCCCAAAGGGTATGGCAGTCCAGTACCACATCAGAAGTTTACCATAATGCTTGCATACCCTGCAAAATTCAGGCTGGAATTTAAAAAAAAAAAAATAGAAAGAATCATAGACTCATTAGGGATTGGAAGGGACATCAAAAGATCATCTAGTCCAACACCCCCTGCAACAGCAGGATAATCTAGACCAAGTCACACAGGAACACATCCAGGCAGGTCTTGAACATCTCCAGTGAAGGAGACTCCACAACCCCCCTGGGCAGCCTGTTCCAGTGCTCCGTCACCCTCACCGTGAAGAAGTTCCTTCTCAGGTTGATGTGGAACCTCCTATGTTCCAGCTTACAACCATTGCCCCTCGTCCTATCACTACTTGACACCGAGAACAGCCCAGTGCCATCCTCCTGATGCCCACCCCTCAAATATTTGTAGACATGAATGAGGTCACCCCTCAGTCTCCTCTTCTCCAAGCTAAAGAGACCCAGCTCCCTCAGCCTCTCCTCATAAGGGAGGTGCTCCACCTCCTTCATCATCCTCATTGCCCTACGCTGGAAGCTCCACATCCCTCTTGAATTGAGGAGCCCAGAACTGGACACAATACTCCAGGTATGGTCTCACCAGGGCAGAGTAGAGGCAGAGAAGAACCTCTCTCCATCTGCTAACCACCCCCTTTCTGATCCACCCCAGGATGCTGTCGGCCGTCTTGGCCACAAGAGCACATTGCTGGCTCATAGTCATCCTGCTGTCCACCAGGAACCCCAGGTCCCTTTCTCCTACACTACTCTCCAACAGGTCAGTCCCCAGGTTATACTGGTAGCTGGGGTTGCTCTTGCCCAGAAAGAGAGAATACAGTATTTTACTGCGAGAAACAAAAACCTTTTACCTCCAGTACTGTCAAGTTACTTGTTTAAATTCCTCTGTTGGAAAAATCCCAACTGCAGAAGACTAACATAATTTACTTAATTTAAGCAGACAAGTAGTGTGACCTTGAAGAGTAATAGGTTAAACATTATTTACAATAGTCTGCAACCAGAAGCTGCAGAACTGTATCCATGATCAGTGATTCACTGTCTCCAAAAGAAATGTTTTTGGGTTCAGTATAGCCCAAATTACACCTACTTTTGCAGTATATGTGCTCTTTGAGGGCCAGCAACAATAATGACCTTGGTCACATCTGCACTGAGGTAGAAACATCCAATTTTCAAACCAGCAACATAATTTCATCTCTCATCACATAACCCTGTCCTATAACTTTTTACAGGTTTGCTTGGTTTAATTAACCTTTGACATAAAAATTATCATTATTAGTTTGTTCTAAGAAATCCGTTAACCTGCAATTAAACAGTGAAATGCATCTTCAGGAAAAAAAAAAGATAATACTGCATCTTTGGTGAAAACAAACAAGTTAGAAATTATGTTCCTGTTTCAGCTATTCAAAGGATTACTTGAGATTTTCAAAGAGATGACTGTTGTGGCATTAAAGAACACAAAAATACATTGTAAAGCAAAGAACATTAGAAAAAAAGGAACATCTGAAGCAACACCTACTTCTCTTCATCCTAATCATAACAATTGCTTTTTTTTCCACAGCTCAGTAAGTCTGATCCTGGCCACTTCTAGAGCAAATGCTAAAAGCTAAGTAGCCACACAAAGAGATGCAAACAAAGAACAGTATCAATAGCAATAGCAAGCATAACTAAGGAAGTTACTGAGCTATAACTCGGTTTTTTCTTATATTTTTAAGCGAAAGTGACACCATCAGAAGAGGAAAAGTGAAGGGACAATCATGTCTGCCAGACTGGAATAATGGAGTTTTTGTTTTGATGTTGAAGTGCATTAAAAATATGACATAGAAACGGGTTGTGTACAGCACATGGGGCCTAAGCTTGTCAAAAACCAGTACAGAGCAGAGAAGAATGCTCAGCAGATGTTTTACAACGCTGTTAAACATCAGTACCCTGACAAGTACAGAACACTGTTTGCCTGTGTTTGCCTACTGCCTCAAAAGACCTCACTGGCAAAAGCCCTGGAAGAAGTAAAGATCATTTATTATCAGGGGATGTCTCCTATTGCAAAGGGATACCAGGGAGGCAATCTCTGTGTTCAGAAAAAGATAGCCATGATGAAGGAGTAACATAAACATATAAAAATATCAGCCAAAGCAATAATTATTTAAAGAACAATTATTTAACAATTATTTAAAGAAGCAACAGTCAAAGCTGTGGAGCAAACACGGGAGAAACAGGTGGAGTCCATTCATGGTACACTGAAAAACAACTGGGAGCTTAGAACCAAGCATGGTAATATCTCAGAGCTGGAAATTGCAATGAATATGTAATTCCTTCCTAGGTATTCATACAGCTCTGCTAGGCAAAGAAGGGGAACCTAGGCAAAGCTGCATACAGAAATGGCTTGCAGATCTTCAGCAAAAATAAAGCAAAAATCAAACCAAAACAGAATAGCATAAAATTGCCACAAGGATTGAAAAGTCAGAGGAGACTTTTACATCTTCCAAAACACTCTGTAGCATATTTTGTAACCAATACAGCTACTTTTGACCTCAGGTTTTGCTTGCTACAAACCTTCTTGTACTTGACTTACTGTGATCTACAAAGACGTTCCCATGGCACAATCCACAATCAGGTGCTGACTAGGCCAGCATGGGTACGATTATACACTGAAGAGAATTCAGAAACTCTGCTACACAGGGCTTCATCCTAAACTTGAATTTTACGCAGGCAGTCTCACTGTTGACTGACAGCAGAGCACACTGCGCGCACCATAGCCCTGAATCCACCGAGCGCGTGATGAATGTATACTAGCAATGCCGCGCAGCATCGTTCAAATACGAATTAAGCATTATAAAAGCTCTAAGAGTAGACCAAATAACAATTGTCACGTTTCTTCTGAGAGTGCTGGGAGAGAGAATAATGAATGTTCGAAAGTGAGAGCAAATGTGACTCTACTGCAGTATCTGCAGGCACAGAACTCACAATTTCGTTTGACAGACTGGGAATCAGACATACATTAAGCGCTCTTCCTAGTACAGCTCATATACAACTCACATGTATGAATGCAGAATTGGAAACAGATAAAACATTTCTCATAAACACCTTGTGGTGGAAGATGTCAAGAAGCCATAGAGCCACCCTGGTTTGAGAAAATTACTGGGGCTAAACTGACTAAACTGGCGTGATTGCATTCACATAGCCAGAACATCCTACAAAGGTTTAGAGAAACACACAGATTGAATTCGTTAACAGATTTTAAACACTTTAACGGAGTCAATAGAGTGTTACAAGCAACTTGTGGAAGCAAGAACAGAAAGGGAGAGCGTACAGATACTTGTGATGCAAGTAGCCGGGGGTCTGAGATGAACATATTTAGAAGGATAGCTAGATAGTCAGAAACATTATGTTTATACTATTATTAATCTCTTCTTTCAAGGCTTCCTTCAGCTCGTTATGGGTGACAGAAAGGAATTTACTAATCATCTTGAAGCACAGGCTGGCTTGTAAGACTGCACACAAAGTTGGGAGGGATATTCTTCCATCCAAGCTGATAAATAACTGCAGCTACAGACAGCATGACAGTGGTGTGCGCTCATGTTCCGTGGAGCTGTACGCTTTCACACAGCTGGTTGGGGCAGCCTGGCTGAAAGAACTACAGAGTTTCCAGGACTCATTTCTTCACTGGTTCATTACGTACTTTCAACACCATTTGCCAGTTTCCTTGGAGATGCTCCTTGCACAGAAAGGTTGTAAACACAGTTGGTGTCTGCTGCTGTCCTTCAATATACACAGAAATAATGAATTTTTAGCCATGTCTTAGTTTTAGGATACTGGGATGCAAAACAGGTGGGTAGACTGTGGATCAGGTATTCAGAAGGAGCCTCTTCTGTTGTATGAGTTCTCACAATTATAAAGAACTAGACATAGTGGCCCAGTGGTCCCTTCAAGGTATCTGTTGCAACCATCAATAATTCTAGCTTACTTAAAACAAGTCTTGATGTCCAATGTACATTACTTACATATTTCTACGGAAAATTCATATTTAGGCTAGTCCACATGCAGAGTTGTGCCTCCATACACCTATGTGCTCTGCCAGTATAATTTCATCAGATTTTTTCCCTTGTCTTTGACAACTTGTGCATTTCAGGTCTTTTTAGCATAGAAGAAATCTTTATTTTCAAAATGTAGTGCTACAAAAACTGAAGACAGCAACTAGAAAAACATCCTTCAAGTGTCATTTTTTACGTTTTCAGTTCTCCATGCTGCTCACCTGTCTGCGGAGGTCTCTTGTCTTCTTGCACATGTTGTCTATGGCGACATTCAAGGCATTACTTCTCTCTTTCTTGTCAGTCTGTAACAAATAATGAAGAAAACATAACAGTGGGTATTTACAATCCCTTAGAAAGCATGTTCTTGATCATCAGAGCATGTGGTAAATCACTCACGCCTAAGCATTCTTTGAATTTTACTGTTTCAGAAGCAAGTACCACGATATTAACCACTGACAATTTGAGATCACAAAATCACTCTGGTTGGAAAAGACCCCTGGGATTATTGAGTCAAATCATCTACCCTACCTTACAAGTTCACCTCAACCAGGTCCCTCAACATCTCATCCAAATGATCTTTAAATACATCTAGAGATGGCAACACAACCACCTCCCTGGGAAGCCCATTCCACTGCCTGACCACCTTGTCTGTGAAAAAATGCTTCCTAATATCAAGTCTAAATCTACCCTGCTGTAACTTGAACCCACTCCCTCCTGTTAAGGATTAATTAGTGATTAGTTATCACTAATTGCTTGTGAGAAAAGACCAGCACCAACCTCTCCACAAAGTCCTTTCTGGTAGTTGTACAGAGTGATGAGGTCTCCTCTCAGATACTTCTTGTAACCAGGGGGGCCTCCGAGGGGCTAGCCAAGTCAACAACATGCACACCAATATGGTTAAGGTGCCGAGCTCGTTTATTCCCGTAACCGCCTTGCTTATATACAGTCATGCCCTGTCCATGCGGTACTGAGGTTACACTCATTGGATACATGGCCTGTATCACGCGTAGCTGTCCTCTAGCCCATTGGCCATCATCGACAAACTACCTGATCGGACGGGCCCTCCAGCTTTCCCAAACACGGCCCCATTCTCGGATTCCCACAATCTGGTTAACATTCCTCTATAATTAGTTTGCTCGCTTATCATCCTTGCTAAGGCCTCCTATCATCCTTGCTGAGGCCTCCAAGGCCATTCTCAGAGGCACCTGGCAGCTATTCTTGGCTCAGTGCTGGGTTGTCCAGAGCGCTGCTCAGCGCTAATGCTGCTAGAAGTTCTTCTACAGATTCTTCCTCAAACTAAAGAGCCCCAGCTCTTTCAGTCTTTCCTCATAAGATTTATTCTCCAGGCCCTTTATCAGCTTAGTTCCTCTCCCTTGCATCTGCTCCAGCACCTTCACATCTCTCTTGTATTGAGGTGCCCAAAACAGGACACAATACTCAAGATGTGGCCTCACCAGTGCCAAATACAGGGGGATGACAACATCTCCCCAAGGCTGTAGTGTTGCATGGGGTTGTTGTGGCCCAAATGCAGGACCTGGCAGTTGGGCTTATTGAAGCTCATGACATTAACATTGGCCCATCATCACTCCAAGTCTATCTGAAGAGCCTCCCTACCCTCTTCTGCAGATGAACACTCCCACCTAACTAGGTGTCATCTGCAAACTTACTAATGCTACACTCTATGTCCTTATTGAGACCATCAATAAAGATGTCAAACATAGATGGTCCCAACACTGAGCCCTGAGACACACCACTTGTGACAGGCTGCCAGCTGGATTTAACTCCATTAACCACCATTCTTTGGGCCTGTCCATTCAACCAATGTTTTATCCAGCAGACTGTGTGCTCATCTAAGCCATAACACTGTTATACATTTTTTGCATTCCATGGTTACTTATGGAACAACATTAACATAAAAGTTATCATTAATACAAATCCATCACTAAATTCATATGAAAAATCAATTTATGTCTCTACAAGCAGTTTATAAATTCACAGTGAGTTTTGGTTGTGCTGTAGTCCCTTCCCTCCGGTGAGTTGACTTCACCACACAGTTAGGTGTCGTTGGCAAACTTACTAAGGGTGCATTCAATTCCACTGTCCATGTCACCAACAAAGACGTTAAACAGCACTGGTTCAGATACATGTTTCTCTGTCATGTTTCATCTGGGTCGAGGCAATCCTAAGCTCAAGTACAGGCTGGGCAGTGACTGGCTGGAGAGTAGACCTGAGGAGAGGGACTTGGGGGTACTTGTGGATGAAAAGCTCAACATGAGCCTGCAGTGTGCACTTGTGGCTCGGAAGGCAAGCTGGATCCTGGGCTGCATCAGGAGAAGTGTGGCCAGCAGGTCGAGGGAGGTGATTCTCCCCCTCTACTCCACTCAGTGAGACGCCATCAGGAGCACTGCGTCCAGTTCTGGAGCCCTTATTACAAGAAGGATGTGGACGTGCTGGAGGGCCACGAGGATGATCAGAGGGCTGGAGCACCTCTCCTATGAGGACAGTCTGGAGAAGAGGACGCTCCAAGATGACCATATTGTAGCCTTCCAGGATCTGAAGGGGGACTACAAAAAGGCTGGGGAGGGGCTTTTTAGGATGTCAGGTAGCGACAGGACTAGGGGGAATGGAGCAAAGCTGGAGATGGGTAGATTTAGACTTGATATGAGGAAGAAGTTCTTCATCGTGAGAGTGGTGAGAGCCTGGAATGGGTTGCCCAGGAAGGTGATGGAGGCCCCATTCTTGGAGGTGTTTAAGGCCAGGCTGGATAAGGCTCTGGCCAGCTTGGTCTAGGGTGGGGTGTCCCTGCCCACGGTAGGGGAGTTGGAACTGGATGATCCTGTGGTCCCTTCTAACCCTGACTGACTATGACTTGGTCTGGGTGATCCTGCTGTGGCACAGGGATTGGATTAGATGGTCTTTCAAGGTCCCTTCCAATCCCTAATGATTCTATGATTCTATGATAATATTCAGCTCCAGCCTGTAGAATGTGGACATGTCACAGAATCATAGACTCACTAGGGATTAGAAGGGACCTTGAAAAATCATCCAGTCCAATCCCCCTGCCAGAGCAGGATATAGGGGTATCATCTTAACTGCAGTCTTTCATTCTTCTTTAGAGAAATTTAAAACTCAAAAAATCACTTAACTATTTAGATAAATCCTTCTTATAAAGTTGTGTTTAAAAATTTCAGGACTAGTCTCAAACACCACTGGCCTTGCACCAAGTTCTCCAGCTTCTGTAAGGTGTTCTGCACTGGTCCCAAATACATTTGAATAATCAGTTACTCCTTTAAGGTTATATTCCTCTGCAGACTTCCATCTCAAATACACACATAACAGGAACAGTTAAAAATATATAACAGATTATTTTAGATTATGTTTAATATATTAGACCATTTTTGATATCTGAAAATTATCAGATTTAGAACTGTAGAAGTGTATATTAAAACAATGGCATCAAGAAAGTAAACGGCATCTGAACATATCGAAACTGCGTTCCACACTCCAGTAACACAGCTCACATGTCTGTGTTTGCAAACCTCTGCCTGTTCATTAACATTCTCCTCATGACTGCTGCACTTAAAAACAAACCAAGTCTATCCTGAAATAGTTCATTCTTGTAACAGGATGATTGAATTAAGAAACAGGCTAGGAAAATTTTTCTAGGCTCTGGATTTCAAAAACGGTGCAGTTGAGCTCAGTAGTGTCTTGAGTTTTCCTGCACTCAGCTACAGCTGTGTCGTGTAAATCCATATAATGAGGGCAATATGGCTCCCTTGTGAAGACAGTACAAGAAGTACCCAGTTCCTATTTCCGTTCACTAACATATGAAACATTTCACAAGCACTAGGTCACAATGTTGTTTTCACTTAGTGGAGTTTTAATAAGTATTATTAATTAACACTCTGTAGCCTGAAGGTAAGTGTTGAGCACTGCAAATAACACCAGCCCATCTATTTCACATACTGGCAAGCAACAGTAGTTGAATAACTCAAAAACCGCACGCACAAAAAATCTTTCCTGTTGGATTTCCATTTAAAACATTTCATATCTAAAGGCAGATTCTCAGTTGAAACAAATCACTCCATCTCCACTGTTTTTAATAGAATTCATTTCCATCAGTAGGAGATTGTGACCTTCACAGGCATTACAGATCCCTCTGCATTCTGAGGTATGCAGATTCAAACTAATGCGTTTGCACGAGCTACACCACCTTGAAGGACTTGGGCACGTGCGTCCAGCGGAGTTTTTGGTGGGCACCCACTAACAGCCAACAGTATCAACAAAAAGAGAACAGTAATTCTACAGCCTTCATATTTCATTGAGTCAACAAAGGCAGGTACTCTGATAAGATTTTTCATTTTACTTTGTTTATGCTTCTGAAGTACAAGCTTTTATCAAACAGTTGCACTGCATCTCCTATCTGTAAACTGACCTGTAGATTATAGAGAAGATTTGGGCAGAACTACTTCAGTGATAATTTAATCTCTTTAAGCACTGAAGCTTAACAGATATGCACTAAATTGATAAGAAATTGTATTTTAAAAGGATAAATGAAAAGATATAAATAACCCATATGTATTACATCAGTAAATACTATTAGTATTTATCATGTATTCAAAGAACACCCCCCGTTAGCCATAAAAAAGACTTCAGTCACAACACAGAACTGAAGTACTCTCAATCAAGTCTAAAATAAACAAAATCTGTCTGAGCCAAATGGACCCCATTTATTTGGGCATGTACCAGTAATAAAATACAAAGACTTTAGCTAAATCTTGCAAAGTTGCACTCCTTGAGGTCCTGTTACTCTCGCTGAATAAAGTAATCACTTTTGCATCACCTTTGAAGGTCCTGAGCCTCTCCTTGCTATAGAGGGTGGTGAAAGAGACCCAGTTTGGTAGGATCAGGTTTCACATTTTGCATAGTTCATCAAAATATTAATTTTATACTAAAACAAGCCCACAAAATTAAAAAAGTAAATTGCAATAGGCTTTCATAAAGAACCCCATGTACTTTGGACATATCCACCGGAAATGGGTGTCAAGATTTCAAACCTGAAGCCACTGTATTTGAAGAGTAGCCATACATATTCAAAAACACATCAGTAGGTTCTGGCTGTGGAATAGAAGAGAGCAATATGAATTTATTGAATGCATGGTGAAATCAGATGTCCTCTGAATTCCAGATCAGTTGAAATCTTAGCTGATGTTCCATAAAGGAATAGTAAGTCATTCCTTCAAGTGATTGCAAGACAACAATAGTGAGGAGGTTCTATCTCTGCTATTACACAGGGCCTGAAGATACAACAGCTGAATTAGGATCTAACCTGCAAACAGCAGAAGTGGTGAGGATCTACCTACATCACCTCTATAGGAAAAGTGATGTTGGAGTAGTGAAGGCAAAAACTGGAGCTTAAGCCTCAGTCTGAACTTATAAGAGCTCTTCTCCTCACCCAAGTTGTCTGTAAAGGAGTAATATATGCAGATATTGGGCAGTGTAAGGTTATAAACAGACTATGCCAATACAAACCTACTTTTATCACGCACATCTGTGTGTGCCGTTGACTAGAGAAGCCACAAAGCACTGAGCAATCTATCTTGACAGGCATCCTGACTTGCTTTCAACACCATTATAAAGGGTTATTTGTAAACACAGGCTTGAGATTCAAGACATTCCTGATGTTTGAAGATATTCATGCTGTATTCCTGGGCTTACGTATTGGCTTAAAATAACAGCAATTAAAGGAAAAGACTGACATTTTACTGGAATGTTTAAAACCACACACATGATTACAAACAACTTTGTAACCTAAATCCAAATTGTGCTCCTGAAAATAGACTTCCAAACTTGACCTACGGCCAGAAACTGAGCCCATGTTTTGTTTCCATGGATGTGTCTATTCCCCAACACTTTTACAATCTTGGGCGGACAAACAGAACAAAATAATCAAGTCCATTAGCATGATTTTCTTTGCTTATCTCCAGAAGACAAACCACGACTCTGTGATAAGCATCATCCAAGGGCAATTTTATTTTTAAAAAGACTAGTAATTTTATGGAAATACTAAAAAAAGTATAACTCAAATGAACCTGGCTTCCTCATTCCATCTAATATAAAGAGGCTTTTCAAATAACTTCTCTTTCTAACTGGCTTCTTACTCATTTTAGACTGACAAATACTTCAGACCCATTACCTTTCTGTCCCAATCCTGCAGTTGCAGTGTGGTAGGAACAAAATCTCTTGAAACCACTAAGCAAAAATCAAAGAACTTTAAAATGCTGTTAAGAATCTCTTTGTACTGCCTTGTACCAATTTGTAAACAACTGCGCTCTAAGAATATTTACGCCTTACATTGGGAATTAATGGAAACCACATTTTACCTTTCAAATTTTCAAATTTCTCTTCAAAGTAAAACTTTCAGCTAAAAAAAAAAAAAAAGATGCCTCGTTGAAGGTCACACGTCTAGTTAAATAAACCGAACCTGTGATCTTCTCCAAAGCAACAGATCTCAAAGTACAAGTCTGTGTCAGACTGGAACACAGAAGAAAGAGAACTGTTGATAATTCTTGCTTTCAAGTATATCTCGTTTTTCCATCCTGGAAAAGGATAAGGATAACTTTATGAGTGAAAAGAACCTCATTGAAATGATAAGAATATTTAGATAAATGAACAAGAATAGGTGCGTTCTTCTACTATTTTTATCTTGTTTTACAAAATCTTTAAAGATTGACAGGAGTGCCAGCTGAATAACTGCTGCCAGAGAATTCTCTTACATGAACATTGTAGAAGTTATTGAACAAATTCTCTGAAAAGATAGTAAAGGCAGAACTCAATATTTCTGACAATTTAAAGAACAAAAATACCTTTCAAAAGGCAAAAGCTTTTCATACAGCAGTTCAAAGCATATTTTTACTGTACACCAACAACCTGCAAAAGGAAATTAATTTACAAGTATATTTATTAGCTGTCTTTGTTACTATAGGAAACATAAAGAAAGAATATCCCACAAATAGCCTAAGCAGAAATTCACTATATTTACTTGGTAAAGCAGAATCCCTATGACAATCAACCAAGGCTAGTGCACATTTTTTAAAGACACATTACTCAAGAAAATCTTACATGAGAAATCAGAAATAACAATAAAAAAATTATTAATAATTATGTGAAAAATCATTAATAATTTTTGTAGAGAAAAAAACCCTCCAAGAAAAAAACCAAAAACTACAAGGTAATTGTAAACCATATGTATCTGAGCAGGTAAGGAATCTTTCATGCGGAGCTGTTTCTCATAGGCAGATTTTTCTCCCCAACAGCTTCAATATGAGATTGTCATTTTTTTTCTCTTCAAGTCACCATGGACAGCTCCCTATGGATCTAACGCCGCGAGATGGGAAGTCCCTCGTAAGACACTAATTACCTCAACTTCTATCAATACCAATTGGAGTACCAAGGACCCTCTTCAAGGTGTGAATTACCCTCTCTCAATCAATATGCAGGGAAAGTCTTGAATTTAAAGTCTCTCTCTATGATTCTCTTTTAGCGTTTGGTTATAGCTAGTTCCTAATACTGCAAAACTAATTTAAATTTAAATAAGCATACATAAAACAGTCTAAAAAACAACTAAATATATTTATAACATATAAGGCTTTAATTTTTAAAAAGAAGAACTTTTCAGTTCCTAATTAATCCTAAATTCTCAAAAACAATTACAGTGCTTGGATATGCACAACATAGCACATTCTGATCCACTCTACAAAACACCAATGTCAGGCAACTGAGGCTGAAGCGAGTCACCAGGGCGTCTCAAAGGACAGAGGTGGATCTCTAATTTCTGGTAAGAGAAGAAGGATCTTAATTTCTCTTGAAAGTGACTATGACCAGGCCAAAGCTGGGGAACAGGAAGCTATGCTGCTTACAGTTTTTGTTTCTTTCCAATGCAAAATGCCTTATTATATCATTTCATGTATACATTTTGTATCATGTATTGTGATACAAAATATCTTATTATATCATGTTTCTCTTTTTCCACATTGACAGTACTAGAAAAAAAATCAGTACGATTCCAAGGTGATGTTAAAAAACCCGCCTGTGTTTCTACAATTTATCTGGGGAAAAAAGCAAAAGGAAGTGAGTGCACCATGACTGAAATCACAAACATACTTTATTTTGGCTTGTATTTCAACTCTCAAGGGGTTGGAGGAATCAGAAGAGAGTACGAAAGAAATTAAATTTATTTTAATCAGATGATACTGTCATTCACTGATGCTGCTGGAAGGAAAGGCAGCCATAACTAGAAATAGAGCAATAGCCACACTACCAAACTGACAACAAGAAGCACACTTAATCTGCTTTTTACTAAGAAGCAATTTTCTAAGTTCCTAACACAGAAGTTTTTAATTGAATATCCATCTACCATTCACCAAAGTATTCTGGCAGTTTTACAGCAGCAAGAGACAAAATTAGTTGGAGACAAGCTGATGCTACAGCAGCAGATTTCCTGTGATGAAGTATCATATAAATTGCTTTAAGATTATGTGCTGTTATGAAAGGCAGCAAAGGAGTGGAGGGGAAAGAAAAATTTAAAAAAATATGCAGCAGAGTTGCTGAGACAGTCCACATGCAGACCGTTTAAAGGTCTTAGATGTATTTTAAATCAAAAAGTTGTTATAAACAGGAGTCATAACAGGGGGAAATACCCAGCACTATGCTGCTCCAGTTCTTCCATATCGAGGGACACAATGAGTTAGTTCAAGTTCCAAAGTGGTATTCCTTCAGCAAAGCAAATGCACATTCTGCAATCTTCACAACAACAAAAACTGTGATTTTTAGATGTGGTATCTTATCTTAGCAAAACTAAGAAGGTCATTTCCTTCTCCTTTTCCAAAGTTAGCTACACTGACACATTTATTATTCTGAGATAAGCTCTCTGATCCTATTCATGATCCCTTATATACTTCTTTTAACAGAAAGCCAGTGTAGTCTTGAAACATCATGGCCGGGTAATGAAGATTGATTTCCCTGATTCCCAAGCGCGTGTCCATGGACAAAGGAAATGCCACTTGCAATTGTTTTTAAAAAACATTTTGTTTTGCTCACACATAACTCATCCTGTGATGTTTCAGTGGAAAGATTTGAAGGAAACTGTTTGAGACAAACATGGGTGATGCTGTGGCTGGGGGATTGGACTAGATGATCTTTTGAGGTCCCTTCCAATCCCTAATGATTCCATGAGTCTATAATTCGATGAATCATAACAGATCTTGGTCTACAGAGAGGAATGTTATAGAAATAGCAACTTGTCAAAGTCTTCAGCTTCTAAATCAAGTTTGGTCATTTCAGCTAACAGGCATGTTACAGATTTGAGTTGTCCTTAACTGTGTTTTTAAATGCAAGTTGAAGGTTGAAACCTTAGACAGACAAAAGCCCTAGGCAGACAATAGCTGTAATGCCATGTAATTATATATTAAATGTATTAGTTAATCCGTTTCTAATCCACAGTGATTAATTTAACACCACACTGTGATGTAGTGTGTGTGTGTGTGTGTGTGTATGTGGGAGGCTCACAATCACTTAAGAATGTGCAGTGAATGAAAAGACACCTTTTAGAGAGAACGAAGGCAAGTGATTTAAACATTTAGCACTCAAATTTAAAAATACTTCAGGTAAAGACGACCCCATTACCTGCAGTGAGTCCAGATTCTATGAACTCTAGTACACATTTGGACTAAACAGAGGGCTACAAAGTAAGAGCAACGTAAGACGTTTTGGGGATTGTCAGAGCAAATAACATTTGATGGAATTGCTTCATCAGGTGAATTCAGTCACCCCGGAACAAAACAGAACATTATTTATAGCAACAGAATGAAATTACTCCAAAATGTTATTCCCAGAAGCTAATATTAAGTTTCCAATACTCAAATGTTATTTTTTTTTTTTTTAAAATCACTTGTTAGAATCATAGAACCATAGAATCATTACGGATTGGAAGGGACCTCGAAAGATCATCTAGTCCAATCCGTCTGCAACAGCAGGATCACCTAGACCAAGTCACACAGGAACACATCCAGGCAGGTCTTGAATATCTCCAGTGAGNACTACACTCCAACAGGTCAGTCCCCAGCCTATACTACAGAAAATCTATTCTA
This sequence comes from Rhinopomastus cyanomelas, assembly GCA_013400115.1. NCBI lineage: Eukaryota > Metazoa > Chordata > Aves > Bucerotiformes > Rhinopomastidae > Rhinopomastus > Rhinopomastus cyanomelas. The sequence goes on from VXBP01007636.1 coordinate 92,292, forward strand.
CTTCAGAGTTTGTGCTGTTAGCACTTACGTGGGAGAGAACATGAAAGAGATTGATAAAAGAGCACTTGAATGATCTTTTCACACTGATGGCTGCCAGGAAACAGGCCATTGCATAGCCATTTATTCAGCAGATTGATTTGGACACTGAGAAATCAGAGCATCACTGTGGCTGTTGCTTTATACTCTCTGTATAAGTTGGAAAAAAAGCAATTTGTTAAAGGTAGCAGCTAACAAACAGAGTGAGGGAGGCTGTATGTGACAGCATGCAGGGAAGACAAGTGAAAATTACAGTCTCCTACAGGGCAGCGATCTGCAGAATCCCACATAAGCTCAAGGAAGGCTGTTATTCAGGGCGTATTCCTCTGCAGTTCTATGCAGAAAACCTCTGCACTTGTTTCTCTATTTATCTTTACACAGAAAAAACCCCAAATATGCCTGTGGAAAAATTCAAATTTGTCATGCAACGTTTTTGACATCGTAATGAAGTGATTGTACTTTACATTGGAAGTCCTTTTACAGCAGGACTTTTAAACATCATAGAGAATTTTTGTCTCAATTAAGATTTCCAAGTTCCATATTTCACTTTAATAACAGTCAAAGAATTAATGTCCTATAAATTAACCTAAATTTGCGTACAATTGTCATCAGCTCCAGGAAACAGGATATCAAAAAAGGAAAAGAAGTCAAATGATCTAAGTACAACAGAATCAGTAGAAAAGTAACTAGTAATTATGTTTGGCAAAGCTTTGATAGGAGCAGAAGAAAGACTCATCAAAGGTTTAAGAGAGATGTACATAAGTTAAAAGCCCATGATGATACATCATTAATTGTGCACAGTGAGCTTTTAACTGACAGACAGCAGTGAAGATGAAGAAAGGGGTAATGAAAAGTCCTTGATAGTAGCTGAAAACTCAGAACTATTAATCCAGAGGTAGAATAAAATGCATAAAAAACTTGTGGCTATGGGAGGTTGAGTCAGGCAGACTGAAGTTCAGAGGTCAAGAAGAATGTAACCTGTAGAGGTATGGCCTATTAATTTTAATAGTATGCATTCAAAAGTAGTATTGATACTTTTGGTAGCCCTAGATAATGAAGCAATGGGTAATATCAATGGTCTGTAAAAGATAAATCAGTGGCTGGCAATCTGTTGACAACAATTCTGTAGAGACACCGGTAATTTCAGTTGAAATAGAATGAGAACAGGTGTCTGAGTACCCAATGACACAAGGTGGTCTCATGGACTATCACTGCTGAATGTACACATCATATTGGAACGAGTAAGACCTTAACAGATTTAAATTAGGTTTTTAGTAGAGAAAAATGTATTTTAAAAGAATCCTAATTATGTCTGACCAAGAGATTAATTAAAATTAAAAACCCAGGGTCTAACAGGGGCTGTAGAATCATAGAATCACTACGGACTGGAAGTCCAATCCGCCTGCAACAGCAGGATCAACTACACCAAGTCACACAGGAACACATCCAGGTGGGCCTTGAACATCTCCATTGATGGAGATTCCACAACCTCCCTGGGCAGCCTGTTCCAGTGCTCCGTCACCCTCACTGTGAAGAAGTGGGGCAAATTCATGCAGTCCTGTAAAAGATTCAAACATTTTCTTTATGATGTCTACAGATTGTTTACTCTCAGATCTCTGTTACTGCTCCTCAAGCTAGTAGGTAACTCCGAGTAACTGTCACTAGTTCAGTTATCTCCCAGCCACTCAAATGGGGCATAAAGAGGAGGAAGAAAAGACGGGTGGAAGTCAAATGTCCACACAGGACACACATCTCAAAGAGCAGTGTATGGGCAAGTCTTTGTCTATATTCTAACAGTGAGTGCAGTTGCCACTTTCATTTATTAGCTGGCAGACAAAGTTTCTCATGCAATTACTGACGGCAGCGCCACCCTGCCAAAAGCCACATCACCTCCCAATTCTTCCAAGATGCTGTAGCATTCAATGAAAGTGACGATGGAGATACAGGTGGCAACAAAGTGGACATCTAGATTTACAATCTCAGCCCAGCCACAGAAGCTTTTGAGGACTATTACAACACGCTCTGGCTATTGCAAGCTGACTCCTCTCAGCGTTTGACTAGCAGGCCCTAGCTTGCTATACGCTTAGATAGTCTTATGGGAAACCATGAGACACAAGCATCTCCTAAGAGTAAGAATCAATACATTGAAATGTTCAAAGGTGAGACTATTCATAGACTGTCTGGTGTATCAAACATAGTTTGCATGAAGAAAACAGAGTATTCAAGCCCACATTTAAATATGGCATCATCCTGCTGATAGGATATGACAGCTGCAAAGAAGAGTCTTTACTATCTCTCTGCTGCTTCAGGTTTGTTGCTATTAACTCTATAGCAATGCACAGACATTATTAAAACATAGTGCAATACTCACATAATATTGTACAAAAATAAATGCAGATAACAATATGTCAGAGTGGATCTCTGGTTTACTTCATAAACACAGTAAGAATTCAAACAACTGCCAATACTGCATGCTGATCTGATGGAAATCAAGTGAACAAAACTGAGTGACTAAGCTTACAACTTCCCTTATTTGAGGGCCACCTGTTCAAACGTTGCTAATCAAAACAAACCTCAACATTTTTTATTAATTTGAGACATAAATACTCACGGTTACTATGGAAAATATTGTTAACAATTGCCATGGAAGAGAGTGTAGCATATAGTAAAATTCTGAATTAGATTCTGAGAAGGAAGATAACATGTTTATTAGATATATTTCTCTTTAAGAATAAAATACTGAGTCCAGAATAGAAGGACTCAGTCCGTTAACGCCTGGCTACAAGATTGGTGTTACAGGCAGGGCTTTGGGTTCTTTCAGACACCAGACCTAGCAGATAGGTATGAGATGGGTTTATCTCAGAGGGGAAAAGGGTTCTGAGGCAGGAGTTGGCAGGGCTCATTCAGTGGACTTTAAACTAGATTCAAGGGGGGGTGGGATAGTTGATGGGTGGGCAAGAGTGGGGCAGAGCTCTGGTCTTAAGGAAGAACAGGTGACCTCTCACTGTCCTAGGGTGAGATCGGAGCGCTCAGCTCGCTCCCAGAAATGCCTGTACACCAATGCACGCAGCATGGGGAATAAGAAGGAGGAGTTAGAAATCTGTGTCTAGTCAGGTGATTATGATCTGGTGGCAATTACGGAGACCTGGTGGGACAGCTCGCATGACTGGAACGTGGTCATGGACAGCTACATCCTTTTTAGAAGGGACATGTCAGCCAGGTTGGGTGGAGGAGTTGCCCTCTATGTGAGAGAGCAACTGGAATGCATTGAGTTCTGTCCAAGAGCAGCAGAGGAGAGAGCTGAGAGTTTGTGGGTGCGTATTAAGGGGCAGGCTGGCGTGGGTGACACTGTTGTGGGTGTCTATTACAGGCCACCAGAACAGAATGAGGAAGTTGATGAGGTCTTCTACAGGCAGCTGGCAGAAGCCTCACAGCTGGTTCTTATGGGGGGACAGTGTAACTCGGGGCAGATCCCCCAGAACAAGCCCTTCCGGGGAAGGTTCCAGGACAGTGTCACCTCCCCCAGGACAGGTAACTGGGGGAAGAGTTCCTCTTGAGAGTAACTTTTTGTTGCTCATGAAAGCACAACTTCTGCACATGTGAAAATTCTGGTAACTTTCAAACTGCAACAACAGTACACAGCCATCACTACTCAGGTGACAGCAGAAATTACGTGCATAGTGTAGCTCAGACAGGTTAAATGAAGTACACTCAATAATACCTGCTTATTTCTCACACAGTATCTCTGCATTAAATATAAATACAGATCCCATGATCTGATAAATATAAAGATCCCATGATATGTAAAATATCTTTAACCACTTGTCACTCTATATTAATTAGAGCATTTACTGAAAATGTAGCACTTTAAATGTAATTATTAATTGCTCTAACATTAGTGTGTTGGCAATCACAATGTTGTGAAGTGTTTAACGTGTGTGCCTGCTTTTCACAAACTTCATCCACTAGAACCGATCATATCTAATGGCCCCCAGTATCACTTTCCAAGATAAGTACACTTGAATTTTACCTGTAACCTGAGCCTAAATAAAATCATACATTATTGCGTTAATTGAAAGAAACAGAAAAGCTAAATACACCATAATCAATTTTGCTGGCAAAGCTAAAAGAGAAGAACAGGCTGCTAAGAGGCACAAACAACATTTTGCTTTCATTTTCATATATAATTGAAATACCAAATAGTGATATATGCAGAGGCTCTAAATTATATATGATGGAAATCAGTAAAGAAACAAATCAGGCAAGTGCAATCCAGGATCGATTCCACGGGACATTCAACATAGGAACAAGAGGAATTGCTAGTTCTTGCTGATTTTATATTTTGGAGGTTGCTCCATGAAACACTGCCATCCTTGGATTCATAAAGCCCTAACTAGAATGAAAAAACACATAATCTCTCAGAAGCTGGTTCTTCATTCACTTCAAGCATGATATGAAGAGACATTGCCATAAAATGAAGGCATCAACCCACTCTAGAGACTGAGGCAGAAAATGAACAGCTTACCACTCGGGGAGTAAGTTTAGTGATAGAAAATGGAAACTTGAGCATGAACAAGCCGTGCGACAGAATGGTGTCTTGGGAAGCACAAGGAGCTCTGGAAACACCGTCTGTAATTTTCAGTAGATTCACTATTGATTCATTAGGCATTGATGTGGAACTACAAAGCAGGGCTTTATCAAGCAGTTTTTCCCAGTATTTTGAAGAAGCTGAACTACGTGACACAAAATATTTGGTCCAAAACTGTCTACTGTCTCAGCAACAGTTCAGTTAGTATCCTCTGATTCTCACTAACTGCAACACACATTTCATACACGATGGGTCATATACTCCCTGATGCATAAAAGCATGTGCTCTTAAAACAGTTGCATTGTTATAAAAAAAAATAGTGATCCAATTTTTTATTCACATTTATATGAGACAAAAGTCTGATTCAATGCACTGGTGGATAAGCCAGCAAATGCTGTAAATGTTATCTGTGTCTAACTTATGGAGACCTCAGACAACATTGGTATGACTCTGGGAATTTATGTTTAAATTAATGTAAGAAGTTGCTAAGCTGAAAAATGCTTTTAAATTAGCTCCCTTCATTAGCACGTGTGCTGCAGTGACAAAAGCCAGCACAGAAGCCTCAGACAGAAGCTCTAAAAGCTAATGGTTCATACAAAGGTACCATCTGTGACCTCATGAAGAATTTAACCTCCACAAGTTTTAGGATCAACCACCACAGCTCTAAGAGCACACTCTGAAAATCGCTTCCGTTTCTGGACACATGCCAAAACAAAATTAAAGCCTTTCTTACTCAGTTTTGTCAAGTGCAAAAACTCCTTCAACTCAGACTCAATTATGGCAACTTGATTCAACAGCAAATCAAGATCAGGAAGTTTTGTAAAATACATTTCCTGCCTGCAGACTACAAAATACTTCCACATCCAGCTTTTCTTAGACAGTCAAATGGTCTCTGCTCATTGCTACTTGTCTATCTTTGCATTCGTCACTCATGGATTTACAGAACTTTGATGTAGCAAATTTTGTGTAGAATCCTTGAAGAGATTATTTAAACCATGTTTTCTCCTGTGTGTAACTTGGTTACACAGAAGGACAAGCTACAAGTCAGAGGCTGAGTGCAGATGCTGAGTGAAACTAGAGAGTAGACATGTTTGTGTGCAAGTATTTTGCTCTGCATAACTCTCACCCGGGTTTCTTTCACATTACTTTCCCTTTATACACTCTTTCTATGGCCCACAGTGAAAGAAGCCAAGAAGAAAAGAGCATGTTAGACTACAGATGCACATTTTTCCACAGGGACTCATTTCAGATTGAAAAAGTTTCTCTGAAAAGAGCCCAAACTAATTACACAACATAATGGCTTTAAAATACATCGTCTGATCCAGAATTAGCAAAAAGTACTTAATAGTGTTTCTGTTATATGATACCTCAGAAGTATACATAGAAGCAAAGAAGCTGTTGAGGATCTCTGCTTTCTGTGTATCTTCTGTGTTCTGGGCACCAAACCCATTCAGCAGGGAGTCTGCACTGCCTCTAGTTTTAGTTTTACCTGCCATGTATTTGAAGAATCCCTTTTTGTTGCCCTTGACCTCTCTTGCAAGGTTTAATTCCAAGGAGGCCTACATCCTCTCACTAGAGCCTTACACTCATCCCAAGTGGCCATCCCCTCCTTCTGTGACCTATAGACTTTCTTCTTCTTCTTGAGTTTGCCCAGCAGCTCCCTGTTTAACCACACAGCTCTTCGGGCTCCCTTCCTTGACTTCCTACCTGTTGGAATGCTCTGATCTTGGACTTGGAAGAAATGGTCTTTGAACGTTAACCAACTATATTGGGCCCTTTTACCTGCCAGTAGCCTGGCCCATGGGATTTCCCCTAGCATTTGCTTGAAAAGGACAAAGTTGGCCCTTCTTCTAGGCATTCTGTTCCTGCCACGTGAGATCCTGAACTCCACCATCTGATGGTCACTCCAACCAAGGCTGCCCTCAACCTTCACTGCTTCAACCACACCCTCTTTTTTGGTGAGTACAAGATGCAGCAGCAGAAGGCAGATAACTGCTTCCCGCAGCACAGAGCTGGCTGCAGAGGGGCTGTGAGATTTTTGACTGCACGTATCTTGGTGCATGGAAGCAGTCAGAGGGCTCCACACTTGACATGCAGACTGGACAACCTGCCTGAGTGACAGGGAGTTATCTTCCGGTGTTAAATACGGTTCTGTGGTTCTACCAGGACTGTCAGTTCACCGTAAAAATGAAACACCTGTCTCTTAAAATAATTATTTTCATAAATTATTTTCTGTTAAATAAAACCCCTATTTATCCCTTTTCTCTTTCAAAGTGGGAATAAAGTGTCATGGCCTGTTACAGAACTGGGAGGCATATTTATTTTTATCACTCCGCAGGAAAGGACATAAATTTCCAGCATGGTCTGCAGTACCTGTTCACGAGCAAGTATTAACTGGGTGTATCTTAATGTGAAAAATACAATACACGGATGGAGCCAGACTCTCACCAATTCAGTTTGGGTGGAAGGCAGCTGAAGTTAAGCAATATTACTTCTAGTGCCAGAGAAACACATCTGCCAGGAAATAAAAGCAAGGTCAAGTTACAGATATGATCGGAAAAAAACCCCAATTCAAAAGTAACACTGGAGGCAATTTGGAAGGCGGCACGGATAACGCAGAACCGACAAGCTGGAAGCCAACAGCAAACTGCTAAAGAAGGGACAGTATTAGCCACTCCAATTAATGTGTTATCACAGCGCACACCAGCAGTGTGAGCACATCTGGCCTCTAAAGGGGTCCCTCCTGTACAGGTGGAGTTACACCCTGCTTCAGTTAGTCTGCAGGATAACAGTCTTTTCTTTCCAAAGACTCAGTGCTACTGAGGCAGGAAAACTGAACTGATGAGCACTGTCAAGCCTGATGGACAAATCAAATGCAGTGAGGATGCAATGAGGCCCTTGCTGGAAACAAGTACATATAATGGAGGTTAGAGAGTGCTGGTATAAAACTGGTCTCGCCAGGTTCTATTGCACAGCAGTTAACACTGAGATTTTAAAGAAATGTTTAAAATGTTTATAGCAAAACATGAGTTACGACACTTATCAGAAAACAAGGAAGACTAGGCAAGAAAATGCCACACCCATAGCTTGTAACATCGTAGAAAAGTATTTCTTAAGTGATTTACCACGTGTTGCAATAACGTAATTAATAAGACTGTACCCTTAGTATTAGGTTTACTTTGAAATATTTTTGCTTCAACATCACAGAATGTTAGAGGTTGGAAGGGACCTTGAAAGATCATCTAAGTCCAACCCCCCCTGCTGGAGCAGGGTAAGCCTACAGTACTGTCTCAAGATGTCCTACATGGTGCTCAAACCCATGACCCCAGGAATTCAGAGTCCCCTGCTCTACCAACTGAGCCACTCCTACAGCACCCAGTATTCCCAGGTGGTCTCCCATTCAAGTACTAACTGGGCCCGATCCGCCTTAGCTTCTGAGATCAGATGAGACCGGGTATTCATAGTTGGGTATTACTTCTTAACATTAATAATTAATATTTTTTCACAGGTTGCACTATGAGTGGTTGTATGTTAACTGGTAGGAAAGAACATTTACCTATTCAAGCTGGCACTTTGAGAGCCTTGAAAACTTGACTGGTCAATATCAGACTTCAGCAGACCAGCTGCCAAGTCCTGGTAGGTCAGAATGCTGAACCCAGAAAGAAAAAGTGACATCACAAAAAAATAGCCTGTGTAACAAAAATAACAGCTTTGGTCTCACCAGTTCAGTAACACAGGAGCCTCTAATGGCAAGAGTGAATAGGGATTTGACTTGAAACCACACTACATTAAAAAAATCCAACTGTCTAATCACGTACAGCATTAGGAAGTAGATTTAACTTACCTGTTCAGTGCCTTACAACCATGTTTACCAGTAAAGAAGGTCCTCACTAAAACTTCAGATAACATCCCTACTGCCTTGGTGTTGTTTATCACGTGGCACTAGAATTTTACATGACAGATGATGTAGGAACAGAGAGAGTAGCAGGACACCAGTACAGAGGGACACAGTACAGTTCCACACCATAACCAGAAGTTGGGCAAACACCTTTAGCAGAAGGAAAAACACAATGTTTTTGAAGATTTATTAACTAATTCTGTCCGTTTTTCTGTGATTATTTTTACCAGTGCTTCATAAGGAAAACCTCTGATGTCCACTATGAAAGTGGACATCCTACCAACCATTTCCACAGTGAACGTGGATGATTTTGAACTCACTAAGCACTGCTGAGAACATTTCCATTATTTCTGGCTCACCTTACTCTCCCTTAGGACTTGTTGGAACAGACTTATCTCAAAGAGGTTCCTCCCTATGCAATTCTTGCAAGCCTTCCTGCGTTCTCTGTTTAAAGCCACTGTGATTTGAAACTTTATTTTGTTTGTGTTGTCATTCAGTCATTCTGTGGCTGTTTCAAAGTCTTCTCCAGTAAGTGCTCTGTACTTGCTCTGGGCCTCTGATATGGTATATTTGAACAGTCTCCACATGATTTTGAAAGAGTTCACTCATAACTGATCCTTTTAGTTCCTTCCTCTTGCTATTTTAATTCCTCTCTTCCACACCAAGCACTAGCATGTCTGATGTTCTCATTTTTGCTGCTTCTGCAGAGCTGTTGTGTACACACATTACAAAGTAGGTCTTAAAGAGGAACATTTAGAGCTAAGTTCAATGTGCCATTCAAGAATAACTGAGGAATTACTTCTTATTTTATATCTAAAAGAAATCACTGAGAGAAGGGCAGGCAACAAAGCGGCTGAACAAAGAGAAGCAGACTGCAGCTCAGAAAACCCACCAGCCAGTTCTTGTACTCCATTAAGGAAAATCAGGTGTAAGAGAAGGAGTACAGCCTGGTGTATTTTTCCCTCATCTATTTAAGAAACAGTACTCCAACTTCTGCCTTTGCTTCATTATTTTATAGACCACAATTTAACTTTAATTTTTTAATGAGATTTTAAATGGACAGATAATCATGCCAAAAGAATGATATGTATCACAGTGCTTTTTATCCTAGAAAAACCTCAGAATGCAGTGACATCAAACCTTCGAGTACTTCAGAGATTATTTAAAAAAAAAAAAACAAACAGTTTTCTGGTATCTGACTAAAATATAAATCTACGCAGACACTTTGAAACAAGCACTTGGACAGACCGGAACTATTTTTCACTACAGCTCTAATTATGAATGTTATTCAGAAGGGAGGTTTTATCATATGAATAATTCAAACTTTTTCACTGAAGCACGATAAAAATAGTCCTTTCAAATGAGTATATGATTTAAGATCCTGAAACAAAGTCAATAGTATCTGTTTCCACAGGCTTCAATGGACAGACAGTAGAGAAGTAGTAGAAAAAGCTCAAAGGGAAGACACAGCTTTCCCACATTATGCACGTGTGTAGAAGGCACAGCTGCATCAGAATGACTGACACAATTCTTTATTTGGATGCATTTGAGCTTTGGTAAAGTTTACCTCTATAAGCAAATATTCACGTAGGTGTGCTTGTGTGTCCACATAGCAGTGTCTCCCCTATAAAACTATTTCCATAGTACATCCTTGATTTAAGAAAAAAAAATCATTCATTTCCTGGAAAAAAATCTACATAATCTAAAACCCACAGGAAGTGGATTTATAACTGACTTTCTATGTGAACTCCTTGCACTTGCTAGAGTACCTGTTAATCCCATTTTCAAGACATCAATGCCTTTTCAAGTGTATTTCTGTTACTGACTATTTTGTTTCATTAGATTACAGGAAAGGTATGTTAAAAGGTAAGGATTTAAAAACATTATTGTGCTTGTATTCAAAGGCAACTCTATGAAGCGCCTGTTGACTCACAGGCCATTCTTTACAATGAGAAAACAATTTTAAAATGTAATCTACATGTTATTGCTCAAAGAGTCTTTGAGATGCAGATCCACACAGCATAAGCTTGTTCAGAGATTAAAAAAAATAGAGACATCAGCTGCGACAGAACTGCCCCAGTTGTAAGAGGCATGAAAACCTGGAAACTTAAAGCAGCTGCTTAGTACAAAGGCAGAGCACTTCAGCTGTGAAGTTTACAATCAACAATAAGCTCAGTTGTGTATCAAGTCATCTCGGTGGTACAGGAGATACAGACACAATTTTAACACTGCTGTTTCAATCCACTCTAGGGAAAGCCTACGTAACACCAGAAAGGATTAACTTATTATCTGCCTTGCTCCTACTTCACTCATAATGTCCAAAGCAAATAGTCAGTCTCAGCACAATCACAGGAACTACACAGAGCAAGAGAGCCAGTGCTGCTCCCCAAATGCTACTATTTCTTGAGGTTTTTGAGGTAGTTTGGGGGTTTCCTGAACCAGGGATCCTCGAGGGAGGAAAGGGGGATCTGACAGAAGTCAGAACCTCTCACAGGTGAGGCCAAGAAGGGATGTGGCTGGACAGGAACTGGAGGAGATTTAAACGTGGTGAAACCAGAAGCCGCGCTCGGACCGCACAGAGCGAGACAGCCAGCCTTTAGCCGTCTCTTCTGTGGTGCCACTGAGAAGTAGATATGAGCCCCTCCTGGAAGACAGCCAGTCTAATACAGACATCATATGATACTCCAAATGGATAAATTGGATAGGTCTTCCAGTAATACGACAACCTCCTCCACAAAGAAGACGACAAGGGTATTAGTTATTGGAGACTAACATAATAACGCAGAGTTGACCCTTCCTCATCATAGGGAAGCCTGCAGTCTACCTGGAGCTCAGACCAGGGATACCAAAAGGATGCTCCCTAACCTGGTGAAATCAATGACTGTTACCCATTACTGATCTCCCAGACAGGTGAGGAGGAAGCTATATTCTGCAGCCTGAGGTGAATGAAAAAATTCTTCAAGGTCTTGGGACATTTGGTGAAAGTCTGGGGCACAAATTATATTCTGTTCACTACTTCCATTTTCAAGTGAGGACATGGGAATAGAAGGATTCAGACCATAAATGCCCAGCTATGAGACTGGTGCTACAAGCAGGGCTTTGGGTTCTTTGATAACGGCTGGTTTTAGAAGACACCAGACCTGACAGTTACACATAGGAAAGACCTATCTCAAAAGGAAAAAAAAGGTTCTGGGGCAGGTACTGGCAGAGCTTATTCATAGGGCTTTCAAATGTAATTGAGGAGTAGTGGGATTGTTGATGGGTGGGCAGCAGTGGGACAGAGCTCTGGTCTTAAGGAAAACCAGGTGGCCTCTCTGCTGTTCCAGGGTGAAATCGGAGAGCTCAGCTTGCTCCCTGAAATGCCTGTACACCAATGCACACAGCATGGGGAACAAGCACGAGGAGTTAGAAATCGGTGTTCGGTCAGGGGATTATGATCTGGTGGCAATTACAGAGACCTGGTGGGACAGATAGCATGCCTGGAAATAAGGATGTGGACATGCTGAAGCAAGTGCAGAGGAGGGCCACGAGGGTGATCAGAGGGCTGGAGCACCTTTCCTATGAGGATAGACTGAGAGAGTTGGGGTTGTTCAGTCTGGAGAAGAGGAGGCTCCAAGGTGACCTTATTGTGGCCTTCACACTTGTGAAGGGGGCCTACAAAACGGCTGGGGAGGAGCTTTTTAGGATGTCAGGCAGTGACAGGACTAGGGGGAATGGAGCAAAGCTGGAGATGGGTAGATTTAGGGTAGATGTGAGGAGAAAGTTCTTCACCGTGAGAGTGGTGAGAGCCTGGAATGGGTTGCCTGGGGAGGTGGTTGGGGCCCCGTCCTTGGAGGTGTTTAAGGCCAGGCTGGATGAGGCTCTGGCCAGCCTGATCTAGGGTGGGGTGCCCCTGCCCATGGTAGAGGAGTTGGAATTGGATGATCCTGTGGTCCTTTCTAACCCAGACTGACTCTATGACTTGGTCTAGGTGATCCTGCTGTAGCAGGGGGATTGGACTGGATGATCTTTCGAGGACTCTTCCAATCCCTAATGATTCTATGAGTCTATGATTAGAGCCAAGGCCTCCTTGGAATTAAACCTTGCAAGGAAGGTCAAGGGCAACAAGAAATGCTTCTTCAAATACATTGCAGGTAGAACTAAACCTAGAGGCAGTGTAGGCTCCCTGCTGAATGAGGTGGGTGCCCAGAACACAGATGATACAGAGAAAACAGACATACTCAGCACCTTCTTTGCCTCTGTCTGTACTTCTGAGGGCTGCCCTGATGTCAAGCCACAGACTGCTGAGGCCTCAGAGGAAGCTGGGAAAAGAGAGGAGTTTGCCCTGCTTGATGAGGACTGGGTTAGGGATCAGTTGAGCAAAAACTCCATGGGCTCAGGTGGGATGCACTCACGAGTGCTAAGGGGNAGAGCCAAGGCCTCCTTGGAATTAAACCTTGCAAGGAAGGTCAAGGGCAACAAGAAATGCTTCTTCAAATACATTGCAGGTAGAACTAAACCTAGAGGCAGTGTAGGCTCCCTGCTGAATGAGGTGGGTGCCCAGAACACAGATGATACAGAGAAAACAGACATACTCAGCACCTTCTTTGCCTCTGTCTGTACTTCTGAGGGCTGCCCTGATGTCAAGCCACAGACTGCTGAGGCCTCAGAGGAAGCTGGGAAAAGAGAGGAGTTTGCCCTGCTTGATGAGGACTGGGTTAGGGATCAGTTGAGCAAAAACTCCATGGGCTCAGGTGGGATGCACTCACGAGTGCTAAGGGGAAGTCATTGCTAACCCATCCTCCATCATCTTTTCTAAGTCATGGGGATCAGGAGAGGTGCCTAGAGACTGGAGGATAACAAATGTCACNCCCAGAACACAGATGATACAGAGAAAACAGACATACTCAGCACCTTCTTTGCCTCTGTCTGTACTTCTGAGGGCTGCCCTGATGTCAAGCCACAGACTGCTGAGGCCTCAGAGGAAGCTGGGAAAAGAGAGGAGTTTGCCCTGCTTGATGAGGACTGGGTTAGGGATCAGTTGAGCAAAAACTCCATGGGCTCAGGTGGGATGCACTCACGAGTGCTAAGGGGAAGTCATTGCTAACCCATCCTCCATCATCTTTTCTAAGTCATGGGGATCAGGAGAGGTGCCTAGAGACTGGAGGATAACAAATGTCACTCCAGTCTTCACAAAGGGTAAGAAGGGGGACCCAAGAACTCAAAGGGCTCACACTCAGAAGCATGACTGTTGTGGGGTAACCAAGAATACTAACAACTGGATAATCTTGTTTCCCACCACAAGACTGTCAATGCAGTTCCAGATATCACTGCAGTTCAAGATACCACTGCATAAACACAGAATCCTCTGACAGCAGTTATTACTGTAACTTAATGTTGTGAAGAAAATGAAATGTATTATCAAATAAAAGTCTGCCATTACCGAGCTAACAATCTTAAACTTGGAAGACATACAGGGAAAACTGAATAGACAGCCTCAATTTAACAAAAACTGAATCATTTAATGTTTGAATCGCCCTGCTTTTGTGATTACAAAGTTATGTCTTAATCTTATAATCATTTTCCCCCTTCATAAAAGAGTTCAACTTCTACTTCTGCCAGTCTGTCTTGCTGGGTGATGGGAACACTCACGACAAGTTTAGCAAAAAGGGAAATCCTACCTCTTTGGGTCTTTCCTGTCAAAAATCTAAGGCAAAAATCTAAGGCAATAATCAGCACACACCTTTCAATAAAAGTTTCAAGAAAACTGAACAGAACAGAGTTGTAGAAAACTCTTCTTACAACTAATAGACATCAGAAAAATGGGAAGTAAGAGCAGGATAACTGTGGTAGGAATATGAACTCATTGTTGGGAGAACAAAATAATTTGCAGGTCATACAAACGAGAAAAATTAAAATGCATTTATGCTACTTAACCTGTATCATACTCTGCTTAGCATTAGAAGAATGATATAATTGCTTCATTTCTCATCCCAACAAAGACCCACAAATTAGATATATTTTCCTGAACTAATCCCCATAAATTCCAAAAATGTATTTATTCTGCAACTCTGCTAGAGTTGTGAAAGAATGAGTTGGCTAGAGCACTGCTGCACTTACAAACTAGGTCACCAATTAAAAATTACAGCAAAAGCTTAAACTTATCACTTAAACACAACAGAATCTCTGTAAGTTGTTCCGATGTCCCTGGAATGGTGTACCTCATGTAACTTTATGAATAGTGCCAAGCCTGTCCGTGTTGGTCACTGTTAAACAGGCAGTACTGTTATTGTTTCATCTCATGGATTTGGAGATTGCTAACTATCACAGAACATCACAGAATCACTGAACATCAGGAATTGGAAGGGACCTTGAGAGACCATCTAGTCTTGTCCCCCATCTGGGCACACGGATTTATGTACATCTAGTTTGCTCAACATCCTCTGGGACCTCAGCAGTCTATGGCTTGATATCAGGACAGCCCTGTACAGACAGAGGCAAAGAAGGTGTTGAGGATCTCTGCTTTCTCTGTATCATCTGTGTTCTGGGCACCTATCTCATCCAGCAGGGAGCCTACACTGCCTCTAGGTTTAGTTTTACCTGCAACATATATGAACAATCCCTTTTTGTTGCCCTTGACCTTCCTTGCAAGGTTTAATTCCAAGGAGGCCTTGGCTTTCCCAGCTGCATGCTCTGATCTTGGGCTTGGAAGAAGTGGTCTTTGAATGTTAACCAGCTGTATTAGGTCCTTTTACGTGCTGGTACCCTGTCCCATGGGATTTACCCTAGCAATTGCTTGAAAAGGCCAGAGTTGGCCCTCCTGAAGTCCACGGTTGTGATTCTGCCAGCTATTCTGCCCCTGCCACATGAGATCTTGAACTCCAGCATCTGGTGGTCACTGCAACCAAGGCTGCCCTCAACCAGACTCTCCTTGTTGGTGAGTACAAGATCCAGCAGTGTTCCTCTCCTAGTGGGCTCCTGCACCATTTGCATCAGGAAGTGGTCATCAACACACTGGAGGAACTTCCTGGACTGTGGGGGGCTGGCTGAGTAGGTCCTCCAGCAGATATCAGGGTAGTTGAAACCCCCTATGAGAACTAGGGCCTGTAGCTGTGAGGCTGCTGTCAGCTGCCTGTAGAAGACCTCATCAACTCTCTCATTCTGATCTGGTGGCCTGTAGTAGACACCCACAACTGTGTCACCCATGCCAGCCTGCCCTTTAAACTGTGGCTGCAAACTCTCAACTCTTTCTCAACTTTGCTTCTGGACAGAACTCAACACATTCCAGTTGCTCTCTCACGTAAAGAGCAACTCCACCACCTTGCCGTGCTGACCTGTCTTTCCTGAAAAGGACATAGCCACCCATGACCACATTCCAGTCATGCGGTCTGTCCCACCATGTCTCTGTAATTGCCACCAGATCATAATCCCCTGACTGAACACAGATCTAAGTTCCCTAAAGTGATAGCTCAGAGTGCTCAGGATGAACGGTTTTGTTTTAGCTTTGAAACTACGATCAAAAGGCAGTTCAGAGCGCAGCAAGTCAACATTCATGATTTCTTTTTCTCGTACATTAGAAAATAACCCGCAGAGGTTAATAACTTCATTTTCCACATGCACACAGCCCTTAGTTTGAGGGTTAATAAACAAGAATGCCAGTAAATAAAAATAAGCACTGCCCTTCTGACTGCGGTTGATAGGCCCTTTCAGCACGCCAAACACAGCTGCATCTTTTGAAGTTTGTATTTTCCTCGTATTTCCTAAGGATATCTAACATAACCCCAGAAGCTTTCTTCCTTACTCCTTACATCCTCTGGCGCTGCCATTTCAGTGCTTCTGCAGAGCATCAGTGAGTATCCATTGTGGGAATGTCTTTGTGATGCCACGATCTGTCTCTCCGAGAAAGAGTACACGTGCTCCCTGGAGCACAGCAAAGGAAAAACTGTCACAGCGGCAATGCCATGCATTAGGTTTGTTGGTCATTATGGGGCAATTCTCCACGGGCCTGTACCCAGAAGGCTGCCCTAGACCATCCTCCAGCCTGCAAGGAAAAAGCAGGTCCACTTGCACAAAGCACTCAGAGCAAATAAACGTATGGTTGAAGGGAACCGTGCAAAAGTCTGCCATTAATCTGTTGGGGAAAAGAGAATGACACTGTGAAGCTTTAAACCTCTTTAGCTCTCACAAAGTTTAGGAATCCATGGTATCCCAGAAATCCACAATCAATACAAAAGCAGTCTGAGGAGAGAAAAAGTACAACGAGGTACTTTGTGTCTTAAAGTGACCGGTAAGAATGCTAACACAGGATGTATTAAGTATAAAATCATATGAAATTCAAAATCATATGAAATCCCAAAGATTACAAGATGGAAGAATCAGAAACATCCAACCTGGGTCTGAGGCAGCAGCTACTTGTGTAGCCACTAGCTACCACAACAACTAATCCCTCTAGAATTTGATAGATTTATGAAGCAATCTTCTGAATAGTCCAAACTGTGATGACTGCTGAACACAGTCCAATGCCCAGCTTTCACAGAATAGGCATCTTTTGGTCACTAACAACTTGAGGATTCAAGCTAAAGCCACAAAGAAGCTGAGTAGTGAAAAAAAATCTATTAACTGTATTGGCAAGTCAATACTTCCCTTAATTGAAAACATTTCATCAGGTGGGATGTTGAGTACAATGGCATCTCCTCTCCCACTACCCATCACCTGGCAGAAATACAAAGTGTAAATCCATTATGTTGAGACCAAAACCTGGGTTTGCAACTCTGTGTGACTTACTGAAAAAGTTACTCCTTACAGAAGCCATAAGGGGTCACAGGGATTCAGAAATTGAATGAGAACTGTCTTCATTTTCCTATGAGGAAGGTGAATAGTCACAGCTGGAAGGGACCTCCAAGATCATCTAGTCCAAACCTGTACTAAAGCAGAACTGCCTAGAGCACACTGCACGTGGCTACATCCATATGGGTTTTGAATATCTGCAGAGCAGGAGACTTCTCAACTTCTCTCAGCAGCCTGTTCTGGTGCTTTGTCAGCCACACAGTAAAGTTCTTCCTCACATCTAAATTAAACTTGCTGTGTCCCACCTCGTGCATGTTGCCCTGTGTCCTGTCAGTCGGCACTATTACAAACAGTTTGGTTCCACCCTCCTTGAGCCACCATTCTGGTATTTATAGACGTGAATAGGGTCTCATTTCAGTCTTCTTTAGTCTAAATCATACCCAGCTTTCTCAACATTTTTTTCATAAGATGCTGCAGACCACCAGTTACCTTCATTGGCCTCTGCTGGACTCCCTCCAGTAGTTACCAGTCTATCTTGAGCACAGAGCTTCCCATCAGGTTGTACAAGCTGCTGTCTATCAGAACTACAGAAGAAACATCCCCAGCAGCTTTACAAGTCTGGTCAGGAACATCTTTCCTTCTAACATGCCTCTCTGACTTGACAATGGAGTAGCTTTGCCACACAGGAGTACAACCACGAGATAAGTAGCCAACTTTTAATGTATTTGTTCATGGTAAATTCCCTGGACTGAAATTAGTGTTATCCACTCTGCAAAGCGGACTTAGCAGTGGTGAAATGCTTATGGCCAGCCAAGCATTTGTTACTAACCCAGCAGGACAATCCTATAACGTAGCATCTCCTACATCATGAAGGGTACACTATTAGTGTTGTTCATCCTGTGCTTCTGTATTCTTTTTGAGGCATGCACATGCAATGCTGTTTTTTCCCATTACAGAAAGATAGTTTTTTGCTAAGTACAGAGAAACAGCTCTGGACAAGACACTGACTGGCTTCAGCATGGAAGAAAACCAGTATCATTCTTAAGACACCTAGAATAAATTCCTTCAGCAGTAACAGTTATACAGACTAATGTGAGCCCAAGCATCTTCAGTTTGTTCAGATGGCCAGAATATACAGGGCCTAATGTAGTACTGATAAATGCCTAGTGGGAACTTACTTGTGTGCTGTGTCAAGCAGATTTGCTAAAGTAATTACTAAAGAATGATGAATATTTGTATGGATTCCTTGCAATGGTAGAGGGTATTTTTTGTAAAAAGTCCCTCTGAAGGTCCTTTTTACTGTTCCTACAATACTATTCCTTACTTAGCTTTACCACTGGATTACACATCACTATGATACAGTACCTTTATTACAGGAAAATTCCCTTTAATTTTCTCAGCCTTCAGGCCACAAATCTTACAGTGCCACATGGTGGTTATTTATTTCTTTTATTTGTTCTGTTTCGAACCTGGTATTCATTTTCCTTCACAGGCTACTTTGATTAGGTTCACAGTCATTCCAACTTGGATGAGGAAAAGAACCCCTAAGCTTTCATCATTTTGCACTCGACCACCACAAAACTTACATTTAAGAAGACGTGTATAGTGTTTGGTGTTTCCAGCCGAATGGGAATCTGGTACAGTCATGGATCTTAGAAATACTAGTTTCCTTTTAATGGTTTTAAAAATGCATAGAATGTAAACCAGAAATGGAATAAATCTTGTCTGCACATCTAGCATCACATGCAGCACTGTAAATGCATCCTTCAAACTACCTTGTTTAGGATGGTCTCAAACAACTCACACCTACTCTTCAGCTAGTTTACGAGACCTCAGAATTTCCTATTTGCATTGTCTTGCCAATACAGCACTTCACAGCTGGTGGGGTGGAGGGAGGAAGTATATGTATAGGAATTTATGCTTCTTATCTTCAAGGTTAGTTCTTATGATTCTATTATGAACTGTTATTAATTCTGCTCCAAAACCTCTTATATTTTGATGAAGCTCATTGATCTTTAACAGTACAAATGAACAGATTAAATTTGAAGTAGTGATCTATTTTCTAGTTATTGTTAGTCAATATTTGAAGAACCCTGAGAGCATCTAATGTTTGCTACATTAAATTTCAAGTCATGTGGTGTTAACATCAGGGTCTATTGATTCATCCATGCTTGGCAACACAACAGTGAGGCAAGTCACATATTGCAGTTACAGAAAAAAAAACACCTTTCTTAGTTCAAGCCATCTGAATTTTGGTCAGTACTGATACATCGCATGCAGGTGATACCTGCACCTGAGTAAGTTGCATTGAACTCACTGGAGGTATTCCACACAGACACCACAGATAAACTCAGTGCAAATTTGTCACTTATATTTGGTCAGACTGCAGACTGCACTAAGTCAGCTTCCCAGCACTGTCATGGCTGCTAGGGTACATGCAGATCGCTACACTGGGGACACTGAAAATTAAGCAACATGAGTTCAGCCCTCAGTGTACAAAAAGCAGAGGTCTGTTTATTTTTAGATTTCTTTCACAGCGTAATTGTAAATTAAACGCTTCAGTGTTTTCTATATTTATTCTTTGCAAAGAAAGAAAAAATAAAAACAAACTTTTTACAGCTTCCCTAAATCAAAACTTCTGAAACTGTCTCCCTATCTGCATGAAAATGTATAGAACATAGAAAAATATTTCAAAGGTTTGATAAAAAATAGTAGAAGACATCATGCTGTGCCCACTGAAGGCAGCAGGAACACTACTAATAGATTAAATGAGAGCAGAACTGAATATGAACATTTTTTCACACGTTTTTAACTACTTTGAATCAAAACCATATATTATTTTTTCTAAAAATTTTTTTTGAAATATACAGTCAATTTAGATTACTCTTTTCCCTGAGGATTTTTCCACTTTAAAAACTTGGAAGTATTTTTGAAGTAAAAATGCACTGAAAACTGAAAATTCCTATTTGAATGATTTTCAAAATTAAAAGCATAGTCTTAAAAAAGTGTTACTGAAAAATCTAGATTTTTTCCTGTGTAAAAACCACACCAACACGTTCCCTTTAAGCAGTTCACTACTACAATGATATGGGGACTTTTGATTGAAGATAGCGTATGAAAAGACATCACTTATTTTTTCTCTTTCTAGTGCACTTAATGGCTCTAACTATAGCTGAGGTTCCACAGAAGACCTGCAAATCTCCTTCACAATATGAACGCCTGGACTCTGTGTGAGGACAAGCTGGCTGCCTGCAAATAGGTAACAGGACATTGCTGTTGCGATGAAGTGGCTGATGCCTCCTTCCTCCCGCAACATCCACCTGAGCCTCGCTCTCAGTTAGGCCAGTTATGCAGAATAAAATACAGACTTTTCATTTCAGAAGACAAAAAAGCTTTCTGTTCATTTTCATTTCAGAAGACAAAAAAGCTTTCTGTTCAAATCAGAAAAGTAACAATAAAACTGTCACAGATTTGGTGAAATCATGTTTACTCATGGTATAGTGTGTTTACCTCTTTTCTCCCCGCCCTCTCGGGGGTGGGAGGACATTTCTTTCTGCACAGTTGGGCAGAATATGTGGGTTATCCGTGGGCTAACCTGGTGCTAAACCCTGACACGAATATCTATGTTCCCGTGTAAATGTTAATGATGGTTAGAAGTGCACTGAAGGCTCGTGCCCCGGCACTGGAAGCTGATGGGTGTCTGCAGTGCCTTGGGGATTGTCCGTGAACCAAGTGAGTGACTGAGGCTTTAACATTGGTTTCCAAGAGAGATTTATGCACAAAAAAACCCTTTCTCACATTTCCAGCTAAAACCTTCCCTTGTGGCTGTATATTAATTAACGGATGCGTGGTATTATGAAACTTAGATAATTGAATATAATTAAACTACAGGTACAATGTGTAACACTAGCCAGGAAAGAACATGCAACTGAAGGCAAATATTAACTCAGTGAAAGCAGCAAGTAATGTTTACCTGATAAAAAGCCAAAGATGGGTAAACAAAATAGAGGTTGATGCTTTGTATACTTCTTAAATTCTGCTCAACAAAGCTAATTGTAATTTTCTATCGCAAATCCATTTGCTTTACATCTCCCTTAGCACCTGCCATTACTTCAGAGTAACAAGTAGGTTTTAACCTAATAAATCCTCTGTTATGCAGGCACTAGAGCAAGTCTGAACTAAAATTTTAGCAAGACACAGATATCTTAATATCTCTGAATTTTAGAAATATTTGGCTATTATACTTGCAAAAAATGAGGGAGGTTTGGTATAACTGAATTCAAAGAACTAATTTAAAGCTCATTCTCTTTGTTATTACAGGCAAATCTCTACAATGTATCCTATAGTACTTCCTATAGGCATCAGCCTGACTAGTGTTGCTTAACAGAGTGCACCTGGCCAGGACGGACAGATTTTACTGATCCAAAGGATGAAAGAGAGAAACTGTGTCACTAAAGAGCTTGGACTTTAATTACAGTCAAAAACATGGAATACAAATATATGTTAAAATTATGGCAAATTAATTGCTCTGCTTTTAAGAAGCAGTCTGACATGATATTCTGATTTTTAAAGGTTAAAATTTTTATTTGCCTGTCTTATGTTTGACTCTTCAACTGTTACAGACATGAAGTCTTTGAGACAGAGTAAGTTCTTCACTGTCTTACCCATGGACTAATCTCACAGAGGACATCTTCAGTTGCATCTCCACCAGCAGCTGTGAGAATATGGGTGGGGAAAAAAGCCATTTCCTCTGAGCTGAATGGACAATGTCTCAAGACAGGCAGCTCAGTGCTCAGGGACCAGCAGAGAACTGTACCAGCGAGTCATCAGCACATGCCTCTCTGTTTGTACCCAACTAGATACAACAGGCATGTTTCCCTTAAGACCTGAGCTAGTTCTTTCTAAATCAGCATAAATAACGTGTTTTTCTATGCAATTAAGAGAATTTTGCTTATTATTCAGAGCAAGAGCTTGGTGCACTCCACAAGTCTCTCATGTACAGCCCCTCAACTGAGCAAACTGGAGGAGGGTGTCCAAATTTATGCGGAGAGGCAATAAAGATGGGGAGAAGTGTAACATGACAGCATGTGCAGCCTTTGTTTGCAATACATATTACAATGATGGATGTCAAATAAACTAACTATTGCTTCACTACTCACAGGAATAAAAACAAAACAGTCCATTACAGAGAAGTGCTATCTCAACAGCTGGATGCACACTCTGGCTCTGGATGGTACTGGCACACGGTCCAAGTAGCACTGCCTGTGCTGTCCCTGCCCCAGGGAGTCAATGCCTGAATACATTTAGCAAGGTCTCTCATTTGCTACCTTCATTTCATCTGCTATGAAATCACAATTCTGTTTTCATTTCTTTCCCAAGCTCACTTTGTGCATGAGTTCCTCTGATTACTAATTCCCTGTTCATAGTCTTTGCGCATCTTTTAAGAGCCAAAGCCAACACTGCAAGTCTTTCACGGAGGGTTTTCCCCTCCAGATGTGAACTTGCATCCCTTCGTCACTGAGACTGCAAAAAAACCTCACCACACCTAGTTTGGTGCCATTCCATTGCCTTAGGATAGTAAAGTCTGAATAAAGACAAACAGAAGTTACTGTCATACCTTCACCTCTCATCTGGGGGAGACACAACAACCATGACAGAAGAATCACAGAATCATTTAGGTTGGAAAAGGTCTTCAAGCCCACCACTAAGCCATGTCCTTAAGTGCTATATCTATGCACCTCAGCCCCTGTACATCCTCTGTGAAGAAGCCAACTGAGATCTCCATACTTGGTGGTCCTGACCCTGGAGGGAGAACCCAGCTGAGGTTTGCTGTTACCCAAAATGCTTCTTGATGGCATCTGATTCTGCCCCGTTGAAGTCATTGTAGATGCATCACTGCCATTTTTACATACTTCAGTGGATTTCAGACACCACTAAGGTGCCATTAGAAGTGAGACTTAAGCAGGGTATCAGGTTTAGAAGTCCTGAATTCATGAAAATTTACTGAAGTTAGATAACACTGCAAGGAGTACCCTGAGGACACTCACTCTCTGCCCTCACCTCCACAAAACAAAAAGCTGTGCCATGCATCAAAGAGCTTCCTCTGAGGTGGAAGCTGTATAGCCAAGTCTCAAAATAGTTCTTTCATGCTGCTGAGGTGGACGGGTGGTGGGAAGGTGTCTGCTAATTACTCACTCACTTTATTTAAGGTTATGTGATAGAATTCATGGTATGTGGAAAAACAAAAGAAGCACAGGTTATGCATCTAGCACATACATCCCAACCAGCAGCTTCCTGGTGTGCTCAGAACATACACTCAATGCTGCAGTTAATGAACAAGAATTTCTTGTAACTGAAGACAAACCAATTCATCGTATCAAAGCAATGCTGAACACTTTAAAGAGAGAATGGACTTCTGTGAAGTTTCTGGAATGCCCTCAGGGCTTATCTATCAATCTTCCAGTAGCATTCATTAGTATATTAAGAAATACATTAATGTTTCTTGTGAATTGTTTTCAGATAGTTTATTGGTGAAGAGTCTGTAGAACAAGCCTTGAGCGGAGCAGCTCAGGGAGCTGGGGCTGTTTAGTTTGAAGAAAAGGAGGCTGAGGAGAAACCTTCTCGCTATCTACAACTACCTGAAAGGAGGTTCTAGAGAGGTGGGATAGGTCTCTTCTCACAAGTAACAAGCAATAGGACAAGAGGAAATGGCCTCAAATTGCACCAGAGGAAGTATAGGCTGGACATTTAGAGGGTCATCAAGCCTTGGAACAGGCTGCCCTGGACACGTTTAAAAACCATGCAGATATGGAGCTTAGGGACAGGGTTTAGTAGAGTGGATTAAAGACTAGACTCAATGATCTTCAAGGTCTTTTCCAACCTAAATGGTTCTAAGATTCTTATTATAGCATACATTCCTCACATTACAGAGTAAGACACGAATGAGCCCACACAAAACCAAATATTCAAAAATTATCTAGGGGGAACCCACGGTTGGCAATGTAATCAGTGAAAAGTCATTTCCCAAGTTAAATAGTAGTTTTTTTAAAAAACAACCACAAGAAAACACATTATTAAGTTTCCAATTTTATAAGGACGAAGAAATCCAATCAAAGTAGCAGTAGCACAGTAAATCTTCACACACCAAGAAATGAGAGTCCTTGTACTGGTCTCACCTTCTTTCACCAGTAAATAAAACCATTACTGGAAACCAACTGTACAAGTAGAGATTGCATCAGTTCCTGCTCTGATGACTTTTCTCTGCAAGTATGACTTTTCTCCTTGTTCTTCTTGGCTTTGTTTTTGCATATAGATTCTTCATAACCAAAATAAAGGGCACAGTATTGTTTTAGCATTCATCTTAATCTATACACAAACATTTTAATATGAAGCTCAAAGATTTGAGATGGGGAAAAATGAGTTTTGAGAGAGATTTCTTGCTTACGATATAACCAGTAAAATGTGGCTTTATATGGCTCAATAATAGTAGCTAGATTTGTGATAATGATATTGCTTGCAAGAGTATACCATAAAATGTAAATAGTAGCATATAAAAAATAGTTACTTTGAGCAGTAACAAATTATTTATAATACACATGAATAGAGAAACAATTTTAACGTACCATTAAAATGACATTGCGTTTTTACAATCTTTCATCCCCTTTTTCCTCTCAATTTTAAGCAACAATAGAAAATGTAATGCCACGCGAAGAAGCTCACCCTTTTGGTGTAGTGCCACAACAGATGGGTGTTAGGAAGCCCTTAATGAGACAAAGGAACATTCTTAAAGAATAAATATGAAAGGGTGAAACAAACAGGTATAAAATCTTTAGGATGTTATTGTTACTAAGTTTCGCAGAATCACTTTGGTTGGCAAAGACCCCTGGGATCACCGAGTCAAATCATCTACCCTACCTTACAAGTTCACCTCAACCAGATCCCTCAACACCTTATTCAAACAATCTTTAAACGCATACAGGGATGGCAACTCAACAACCTCCCTGGGAAGCCCATTCCACTGCCTGACCACCTTGTCTGTGAAAAAATGCTTCCTAATATCAAGTCTAAATCTATCTTGCTGTAACTTGAACCTACTCCTTCTTGTGAGGGATTAATTAGTGATTAGTTACCACTAATTGCTTGTGAGAAAAGACCAGCACCAACTTCTCCACAACGTCCTTTCCAGTAGTTGTACAGAGTGATGAGGTCTCCTCTCAAACTCCTCTTCCTCAAACTAAAGAGCCCCAGCTCTTTCAGTCTTTCCTCATAAGATTTATTCTCCAGGCCCTTCATCAGCTTAGTTGCTCTCCTCTGCACTTGCTCCATCACCTCTACATCTCTCTTGTACTGAGGTGCCCAAAACTGGACACAATACTCAAGATGTGGCCTCACCAGTGCCAAATACAGGGGGACGACAACCTCCCTACTCTTGCTGACCAACCTTATTTCTAATACAGGACAGTATGCCACTGGCCTTCTTGGTCCCCTGGGCACACTGCTGGCTCATATTCATCCTCTTGTCTATTAGAATCCCCAGTTCCCTCTCTGCCACACAGCTCTCCAGCCACAACTCCTCAAGTCTGTAGCGTTGCAGTAGTCAGTTCATCCCGTCATAGAAGGAGATCAGGTTCATCAGGCAGGACCTGCCTTTAATAAACCCATGTTGACTGGGTCTGATCCCCTGGTTGTCCTGTACATGAAGTTCAATAGCGCTTGAGATCATGTGTTCTATGACCTTCCCTGGTACCAAGGTCAGATTGACAGGTCTACAGTTTCTTGGATCCTCCTTTCTGCCCTTGTAGATGGGTGTTACATTTGCTACCTTCCAGTCCATTGGAACCTCCCCAGCTAGCCAAGTTTAATTGATAGCATTCAGCTACTCCAAACTATGCTGAAAAATCTTTCACAATATAAAATATTTGTATTGCTCTCTGTTTCCCAGTCTTCCAATTCACTTACTTTTCATGTTAGTTTCTATCCTGAGTACTGTACAGGTCCAACAAGAATCTTTCACTTAGTTTAGAATAGTAAACTGGGCAAAACCAATCTTTGCCGTAGTTCAGCAGAACTAAGTAACACCAAAAAAAGACCCTGTGTATGATGCTTGTGCTCACTTTATGATCTTCAGATGGAGTCCAAAAGATTGGTCCCAGTTAATTGTGTTGTTAAACCCAACCACATAATAAAACCATACACAACAATTGTGTCATGGGATTTCTTACAAATCCCATCATAAAGCGACCAGACCACAGGTTGCCAGTGCTCAGAATCTCTGATGGTGATTGGTCAGGAACAGTCAGGAAAAGTAGGTAGGACAAAAAAATAGACACCAAACACTCTCTAAATCATGTGCAATATGCAGCAAAACTGCTTGAGCTTGGGACTTCTTGAGCCAGAGGTGGTAACCACCTCACATCTGCAGTGAAAAGCACATGACTTACTGCTCACTACACATAACTTATTACTCTCTAGTCACCGAGTCTAAAAGGTAGAAACCATCCTCTGTGATCCGGGTGACCATGTGCACACCACAAACAATAAATTGCAAATAATTCAAGCAAACAGTTTATGCCCATGGGCTACTGTTAGTGCACAAATTATTAAAACTTTTATGAATAACCTCTGTGAAGAGGAATGCCTGCTCATGAACAAGGTATAGACAAAACAAATGCTACTTTAGCCAGATAATTCTTTTGTGAAAAATAGTGTGGCCAACTCCCATGCTCATAGAACTGCTAATTTTGCTGGTCTCCCCATCTTTTCACCCCCTCCAGGTCCCATCAAGGGGAATGTCAGTTACAGAGGGATGGAGACTGTTAAGTTGCCTGAAGTTTCTCGGTAGTCTGACTCCTTTACTTTCCTTAGCATAAAGCAAATGGAAACCACACAGAACCACAGCCCCATAACTAATGACTTCTATGTCTTGTAGCTCTTTCCTTTGCCTTCAATTCACCATGGTACTTGAGAAGCAAAAAGAAAAGACAATGACGTGTATATCTCCTGGAATTTCTGTCAACAGAGAACCTGAGAGAAAAGCAGACCAATAGAAACTATCTGCTGAAAACCACACTACCTACTACAGACACTGATGTTCACTATACACCAAGCAGTGGAGATCCCCATCCCAGTTTCCATACGTATCTTGTTAATCTCCTGCAATTTTCAGCATTTTCAAACCAGCTTTCAAAACAGCAAGAGGGTCCAAAGATTTTCTATTGAGGGGAGACACAACTTATTCAATCCTTAAATGTGGCATCCTGTTCTGTAATGTAGATGGGAATTTTCAGGCTGGATCCACACACCCATGTAGACTTCTCCAAGTAACTTCAATGCACAGAATAAGACGCCATCTAGCAAGAGCACTCTGCATCTCCTCTGCCAGGAGTAGGGAGAGACAGCTAGCTCCCAGAGGGCAGCTCAGGAACACAATACACAAAAGAACAGGCAGCAAGAGGCAGCTAGTAAAAAGTCACAAGTACAGAGCGCATCCAATTCCCCTCATCGCTCTAGAGACCCAGACACATGTCTCAGGATATCACACAGCGCAACCTAACGTAGTTTTAAGCCCATAACTTTCCCTTCCAGGCCTGACTACAGACTAGGTCAGGTAGGGCAGTGTTTTGTCCTTCATGCTGAAGGAGGTGTCACATGGCCAGAGTTTACTGCTGACAGACTTCAGGGTAGACTACCTCATGCCCGCCCAGAGGACTGTAAGCCAAAAAATACCTTAAGATGGAACTGGAACTTAAGGCACCTTCTTCCCGAGTGCCCATAGATCAACACTCCAGCAGTCTCTCCTCTGTGGCAAACATCCCTCAGTTACTCGACACAGATTCATTCTCTGGGCAGAGGGGGACTGTATGCTTTGGAGGCTGGCTTCACAATGGCTTTATACTTAAACACTTATCCACATCTCTGATTTAAGTACAGGCTTCAATAAAGTCAGGATTCACCCATCTTTTAAAAGCAGAGTATTGGTGTTCTACAAGAGAATTTTCCATGACTAAGCACTGGTGTGGCTTCCAGATCCTCTTACAATGCTGCGTGTTTTGTGAGAGTTCAGTTTTGGGGAAAAAAAAGTCTTGGTTTGCAAATTTTGCAGTCAATTTCTAAACATCCAGATTTTACTACTTTATTTTCCATAGATCACTCACACTGAGGCTTTAGGGGGTTTGTCTTTTGATTTTCAGCTGTTAACAGGAGAAACATGGAATCTGCCCGTAAGATCATTTCTCTTTGTAAATATTCAGATCACTGTAGCACTCATTTGGGATCTCAGTTCTGTTTTGCACTGATGATAAAAACCAGACTCCTCCTAATGGTTATTCCATTAATACTGACAGATTATTTAATTTTATTTTTACTCAGTAGGATTCCATTTTCTTCCCTGTTTGCACAAGTCCAAAATCAAATCAAAACGTGTCCACTTCTCAGAAGGGGATACCAGGTCAAAGTAAGACTGGACTCCAAGCTAGAACTCCTTTTTGTTGGTTTGGTTTGTTTGAGGTATAATGAAAGTTTGTAGATTATTAAAATACAGGAGGAGGGGCAACCAAACAGGAAGAGGGGGCTTAACCAAATAAAATCCATTATAACAAGATTTTGCTGCTAGATTTGTCATCACATTTCTTACATTGTGTTTCTAAATCACCTGCACCACTTTGAAAATTTTATACTGGAATATTGAAAATTCCTACCAAAATCTCTATTACGAATGACTAAAAAACATATTTTCCTAACTAAAGTATACATTCAAATATTATATAGCTCAGAGTAAATGAAGCCAGAGAAACACCT
This sequence comes from Rhinopomastus cyanomelas, assembly GCA_013400115.1. Lineage (NCBI taxonomy): Eukaryota > Metazoa > Chordata > Aves > Bucerotiformes > Rhinopomastidae > Rhinopomastus > Rhinopomastus cyanomelas. The sequence goes on from VXBP01007636.1 coordinate 121,376, forward strand.
ATGTCAACAAACTTATTATGCCATGTGCTTAGAAAATGACAATTTTCCTTGGCCAAGTCAAGTCTACAAGTACAAAATGTACATGAAACATTTACCTCTAAAATGTGGGGTTTCTTGTTAGTAAATAGCCTGAATACCTAATTATTAATATAAATGGTTTTCAAAGCACAAACATGGGTCACATGCATGTGAACAGATACACCTGTAGTTTTACTTCTCTGGTTCATGCATTCCCTGATAAAGCCAAGTCCTCAGCATAACTAATATTTGCCTTAAAATATATTTACTTCATAAACAAAATTGAGATCTGGGAATTGTGAGATGGTGGAAAACAGCCCTTAGGAGAACTATGGACAGTGAAGGAAAGACACATCTATCAGTACGGGACGCTATAGGCTCTTTCACTCCTTAACACTTCACTCTCAATCCTAGATCGTGTCACAGGCCTTGCAGGGGCATCTAGATGGTTCCGCTTTTGCGGCTTGTAACTGGTATTCCAGTTACTTCACTTTAAAATGTATTCATTTCTATGAAATTAAATTTGCGCATTGCATGTGCACGTAGCAACACGCTTGTATCTGACCAAGTAGAAAGTTAAAATCAAGCAATTGCTAAGTATAATTACATCTTAAGTGTAAAAGAACTTATGTCTCCTTACAAAGAAGACTTTATACTTTTACAGCCTATTTCTGAAGTTCAGTGTCTCAGTTTGAACTACCAGTAACATTCCTGCAATTTACACTTCAGGTTTTGACTCTGGGATGACAATTCTGCAGAGCTGCAATGTTTGTGTGTTTATCTAATGTGAAACACTGAAGCTAATATTTTCACACATTACTCCCTGCAATTAAGAGTTTTATTTCGATAAAATATACTTTGATTGCTAAAGATGTCCCATAAAACCTGAGTTTTTTCCAATTATTTCATTTCCAGCCCCTATGGTAACAATCAGGCATTAAACAAATTATCACTACTTTATAAAGACACTTCCAGACAGCACAACTGAGGAACAGAGACTACTTCAGATGTGGCATCCTAAACCTGATTAACCTCTTCCTACAGCACACAGAACCACAACTACTTATACTAAAAATTGAATTTGGTCCCAAGTGTGGAACAAGCATTTGGGAGCTGCTGTGGGCTGGCTAACTGAAGGATCACAATTAATGCCCTCTGCGCCACAGAGGATTTGAGGAAAGCAGCTCACTGAAGTGACACAAATTTCTCAGATCATCTGGCTTTATAGGGAAGTTATCAAATACCAAATTCCATTTCTGCAGCTTTCAGTGGAAATCACATGGGTTAGTTTTTTTAATCAATGATAATTTGACAAACCAATAAACCAAAATAAACACGGTTTATCAAAGTGTAGAAACTATAAGTATTTTAATTTGATTTACACCCTCTATTAATTCAACAGAAGTCTGCTCAACACCAACCACTTGCTGTGCCTGCACTGATATTCACCAGTTGTATGAGGAGTTGGGATTTTAAAACATGCAGCTCAGCAAACCTCCTTCCCCTAAATAGTTTTTTTAATACTCTGAAAATTCAGTATACCTTCAGGGAAAGTGAATTTGTCCAGCCCATTTTGCACAATGTGGATTAAAAATTTTACTTCATCACTGATTTCAGTATGTCACCTCGGCAGCAGCCCCAGTCGTGCCAGAGGTGATGGCTGCCACTTACACTTAGGTCAACCAACCTTAAAAACGTTGCTAACACTGGTGCCATTTAAAGTTACTATAATTTTTTCACCATCAGGTGGTTAATATGATTTCTATTTATACCAGCCTCCCTGAAAGCCTCCTAGTCTTCTTTTTACCATTCATATACCTGTAGAAATTCTTGCTGTTCCCTTTGACCTCCCTGGCCAGGCCCAATTCAAACTGTGCCTTGGCTTTCCTAACCAGATCTCTAGCTGTCCAGGCAGCTTCCTTACACACTTCCCATTCTAGCTGTCCTCCCTTCCACTCCTTGTAGAGTTTCTTTTTGTGTGACAGCGTGTCCAGGAGCTCCTTGCTCAGCCAGGCAGGCCTCCTAGCATTCTTCCCTACTTTCCTCTTTGTTGGTATACATTGCTCCTGGACACAGAGGAGGTGATCCTTGAATACTGACCAGCTCTCCTGGGCCCCTCTTTCCTCAAGGGCTTCATCCCATGATACTTTGGCCAGCAGATCCCTGAAGCGATCAAAGTCTGCACGCCTAAAGTCCAGGGACATAAAAGCTTAGACAACTTCCTCCTGGATGCACTGAGGGCCTTAAATTCAACTGCTTCATGGTCACTGCAGCCAAGGCTGTCCCTGAGCCTCACACTGGTCACTAGCCCTTCACTGTTGGTGAGAACAAGGCCCAGCAGAGCACCTTTTCTTGTTGGTTCCTCCACCATTTGGAGGAGGAAGTTGTCATCTCTGCAATCCAAGAACAACCTGGATTGCTGGTGCCTTGCAGTTCTCTCATTCCTCATCTCTAATTTTCAGATTCTAAGCAAAACAATACAGCCACTGATTTCTCTTACTGAAATTGTAATGCAATGAGTACAATAAGCTAAGAATACTCTGTACATGCCTTAGTTTTTATTAATTCCATGTTTATTAGTTGTCAGTTAAATCCAGTTTGCCAACAGTTGTTAAAGTAAGATGCTTATATAGACCCAAGGAATTAATTGCTGCAGCAGGAAAGCCCTGTAACCTGTTTCTAACAGATCTATTCAAATATCTTCTGCTGTGGGACACAACCTGGCTGCGGTCTGAGAGCTGCATCACCACAAGAGTAAAAAAAAATAAATCAGTTTAATACACGTTCAGAAATTAGTAAATGCTGCTTCTACACAATGGTGTTCCCACTGAGACAAGACTGGCAGGCGAGTCTCTATATTTCTATAATTCCATTCTTCCTCAGGGAAGAATTTTTACCATAAAAATTTAATTCCCATAGAATAATTTTAACTTTCTTTAAAGCTAAAGACCTTTTCTTGTTGCAGGACAAACAGAATTTAAAGATTCAGGACTGCAGCTTAGCTCGTTCCACACAGTGCCAAATACCTTCAGCCTGTGTTACACTCTGTCCAGACGCTGCATCTTGCTGGAATCTGTTTACCCTCTTCCTTGTCTCTTTTTATTACGTTCAGTTAGTCTATGCAGAAAGATTCATCCTGCCTTTCCATTTCCCAAGCTGTCTTTTCACATAACTAACCACCAAAGGAAGAAAACAAGTGTGATGTTGGGTAGAACAACTATGGCTGGCCTTCTACAGATGTGTCTTCCATACCCAAAAAAAAAAGTTAAACCCCTACATACTACCATTAAGTGCAACAGTGACAACCAAGAGAGAAACATGCATTTAAGTCCATAAACAGTTATAACTCTGAAAAAAGAAGCAATAACAACAACACTACTAAATATTTAGTGGATCCAAAAAATCCCTCAGAAATCATTCACCAAAGAAGGTGGACAAAAATCATTTGTGTTAGAGATGTAAATACACTAAGATTGGAATCCAAAGCACTTTCAGGATCTCCTCTTTCTCGCTCTAAGTGTCTGTGTTTTATCTAATATGCTTTTTCTATTTGTGCTAAGGTCCACCCCTTGGGTAAAGTCGGTAGATTTATCACCTGATTTATCAGTGCATAAAACACTACAAACCTGAAGCCCCACAATTCTAACCACAGTGAAGCTAGTGTATAGTCTTTCTGGCTGCTGCAAAATCTTACTCTCAGCTTTCCAGTGAAATCAAATCATCAAGCTGGACAGAAGGCTGATCTATGCACAGGTTTGAAAATAACTACAATGTCTTCTACTCTGCCAGTCTTCTGACAACAGCTGGCACATGTTTTTCTCGATGAGATGATAAACTCAGGTCTGGGATTAGCCTTTCCCGCGTTCCATCCACTACTGCCACTCCAGCCAATAATTTGTGTATTAGAGATCTACACAGAATTTGTATTTTAAGTTAAAATTAAACTAGCAAGTGTTGAAGACTGACAGATTTCCCTATTCAGTAGTCATGTATGCAGAGAGCCAGCTGGTCTTGCCTAAAGCATTTCAGCCTTTCTTTTGTGATACTGATCCATGATGAGCAGCCAAGCCTAACACCTAGCTGAACAGAATACTAAGCCAGAGGTTGCACGATCAAGCATTATACCTGACCTTTTGAATTTTTCTCCAATCAATACCTCAGAAATTGATACTTCTCTTATTCATATATCCACATGGTTTCATTAAACTGAAAGACTACATGACCTCTCAACAAGGAAGGGCCACCAGAACCTGTTCTGTAGTCTGTGTCACATAAAAGCCTTAATGAGCAACAAGTGAGTACCTGAGAATATCAAACAGACCCACCTCAGTTGTTATGTGACAGTGATACTAATAGTAGAGCTAGAATATTAGTCCTGGTCTACTTGTAAATGCTTTACTCCTGTAGAAGTGGTGAGGTTCAAAAGATCAAGGTTATGCCAACAGTAGCCAACAGAGAGAATGAGCCTTATCATTGAATCATTTAGGTTAGAAAGGACCTTTAAAAACCATTGAGTCCAACTATTAATGCAGCACTGCCAAGTAAACACTAAACCACATTCCTCTTTTAAAAACATCCAGGGGTAGGAAACTTGTTCTGGTGCTCATCAACTCCTGTGGTGAACAAATTTTTCAGAATTTCCAAATGTTTTGCCGGTTACACAACCTAATAAAAGGGATGCAGCCATCAGCAGAAGAGACAGGTAGGTTTTATTATCTATTTCTACAGGGCACACAAATAAACAGCACCAAGGAGAATAGCTAAGAAATGCATAAACCAATTACTCACCCTGATCCAATTCATCGTGTTCTGCTGTCACTGGGAGCTCGGATTGTAAGAGAGATGGTCAGTGGTCCTTCCAACAACAGGGAAATTCCAGAAAGTGCAACCATCCACAGACACTCTGCTCTCTCTGCAAACAGGCTGCTTTTATACTGAGAAGGACACCAGGGATGGTGAATCACAGAATAGTGGGGGTTGGAAGCAACCTCTGGAGATCATCCTGTCCAACCCTGCTGCGAAAGCAGGATCCCCTAGAGCAGATCCCACAGGAACAGACCAGGTAGGTTTGAGATGTCTCTAGAGCAGGAGACTCCACAACCTCTGTGGGCAGCCTGGGCCAGGGCTCTGAAACCCTCATAGTCAAAGAGTTTTTTCCTTCTGTTTAGGTGGAACCTCCCACGTTCCAGTCTGTGCCCAGTGCCCCTTGCCCTGTGGCTGGGCACCACCAAGAAGAGCCCAGTCCCATCCTCCTGACACCCACCCTTTGGACACCGGTGAGTACTGGTTGGATCCCACCTCAGCCTCCTCCTCTCCAGGCAGAGCAGCCCCAGCTCTTTCAGCCTCTCCCCACACGGCAGAAGCTCCAGCCCTTGCTCACCTTAGCAGATGTCTGATAACACTGCAGGTCACCTCAGGCCTGTTCTGTACCCGTTGGATCCCAGGGTGTAGCAGCAGTGTGGGGTCAGTGCCCACTGTGTGCCCCCAGTCGCAGACCCCCTGGTGACAGGGGCGAGCCAACAGCTCCATCCACACCTCGGGCATCAGCCGCACTCAGATCCCCTCCGACAGCAGCAAAGGGCCACGGAACACCAACAGGGCAGAGCAGGGCACAGCCCTGACCCCCCCAACCCCATCCCAGCGGGGCCCATGCACAGCCACTCAGAGCTCTTACGGACCTTTAAGAGCTTCTCATGAGCACAGCTTTCACTACTGGATGGCCCACTTACAGCAGCGAGGGCCATCCTTCCTATCAAGGCTGGGTATGGTCTGTGTCCCCAGTGCTCAACGTCTACCGGGCTTCTTGGTGGCAAGCACACAGAGGCCAACCCAGTCTTGCCCTTGATTATGGTAGGAGGCACCTGAACAGCCTTTCTCCTGGTCATGAGATTCATTCCCAGTATTTCACCAGACTAAACCTCCCTGGCACAATACAAGTCCCTTTCCTCTCATTTTATCAGTTGTTACCTGGAGAAAACACAAACCCTTGCTACAATCTCCTTTCAGGTAGTTGTAGATAGATAAGGGCATCACCATAAGCCTCATTTTTTCCAGACTAAACAATTCCCTCAGCCATTACTCACAGGACTTGTGCTTTAGCACCCTTCAACAGGCTTCTCAGGACATACTTCAGCACCTCAGTGTCCTGCTTGTTTTGAAAGTCCAAAAACTGAAGCCAGTATTCAAAACGTGGCCTCACTACATCTAACAGTATGCTAAGTAGAGGGGGACAACCCCTGCCCTGGTCCTGCTGGCCGCTAGACTTGCTGTGCAAGTAACTGTGTGCAAGTGTTGCCACTTGAAAGTAGCCTAATCCCACAATGACTGCATCCAGCTCTCTATTTACACTAGCCACCTTTTTTAGATCATTTTCAGTAGAGTTCTTGGAGACTACCATAAGCCTGAGTTTGGCTTCAGTCAAGCAAATTTATAGGGTTGTTTGGGTGGAGAAGAAGAATGAAAGAGTAAGTTAAAAAGAACTCTGCCTAAGACAGCAAATATCAAAAAATGTGATGAGAGTCCAGGGACAAGAAAATGCTTTGGAACTGAGTAGAGGAGAGGAACATTGCAAAGCAATCGATCCATGCTCAACAGCGAATACATACACAACCTTCTGTCTGTTCTCTACGAGGTAAAAAAAAAAGCCACTTTGTAAGGTATTTTTAAAGTTGTATTTCTTTAAATAAAATTAACCCTAGAAACTGAGTTACAGTTAGCCTGGTGAAAAATGCACAGACTTTTTCAAGCAGCCCTCAGAATACCAACCGTAGAAAAATAATAAACAGAAATATAACAAGAACAATTTAGCAACTGCTTCATCTCAATGAATCACAAGCAAAAGGAGGGGAAAAAACCTCCAACAAAACGAAATTTATTGCATGGCAACACAGAAACGGTGGGAGCTTTATCTGGCAGAGAACAAATAGGGGAAGTAATATTAAACATGCTGTGCCTTAAATCAAAGCAAGCCTTTGGTGTGGGGGGTTTTTTTGATGTTCAAAACATGTTTGCCTGGTTATAAAGCTCTGAAAGAGATTTTATATGAAACAGGCTTACAGTAACATATAGAACCTCTCAGTTTAGCCGCCTATTGTGGCAATGACACGGACATTGTCATTGGCCGCAGACATTTAATCTGAAGAGGACCTCATAATTGCACAGATAACAGAAACCCTCCTTTGAGCTGGACAAAGTCAAAAAACTCCTCATTTTCTTCCCCAAACAGTATCACTTGTTCTGTCCTCACTCTGTCAGCACTGTCAACCCCAAAATTGAAAGTCCCAACCCTTCCCCAACCCCATCCCCATCTACTGCCACATAGCTTCAGTAAATAAACATCCATAAATTATGAAATGCCTCCTCTGTAACAGCCTCTAAATAATTTTAAGTATGTAATCTCATTGGATTCTGGGACTGTAGTCCCTAGAAAAAGCTAACAGAGCAGGGTTTGGTGCTGCAGCCCAGCTGAACCAGCACTGCTGAGGCTTAACTCAACCGTTATTTGATTCTTGCTGTGTGCAGGGAAACTGAAGTTAACCCAGAAATTAATCTTGGCTTCCAAGAGTTACCCTGTCTTCCAAGCAAAGCTAGTGTCAGAACGGAATCATTTGCCTACATCTCACATCAACAGGGATTCCAACACAGACATAAACCCAAACATCCCTACAGATGTGACTCAACTCTGAAGAAACAGATTCTAACTTTATTTCCCAGTCCCTATAGTTTTAAGAATATAAAAGTAGTAAGCTTTTACTGTATGCAAAGGGGAAAAGCTACCTTGAAACACGACCAGCAAAAAGAAGAATTCAGCTTTCCATTTTCTGTCTTAAGAGAAACCATAAATTACAATGAATTATTAGAAATTATAGACACACCTGAGCAATTTCTAGAAGTCAGTCTCTAGGGGCCTTAATCTTTTTAAAATGCCAAAGCCCACCTACAAAATTTGCTCTGACTGTAATGATACCTATGAAAGATGCATTCATGATGGCCACTATTTACTGACCTTTTTTTTAAGTTCAGTTTGATTTATCTGAAAACTCAGTAGTTGCACATATTTATGCACAGTATCAGAAAAATAAAAAAAAAACAACCCATAAGTAGGCTGCCAAACAATTGTCAGCATGGAAAGAAAGTTGAAAAGGTACCTTCATCTCATGAGACGGAAGCCTGTACGGTCCGGGCTTGTTTGGTTTTAGTGGATGGAACGACAACAGCAAACAACATTTTAGCTCTCTGGAATTGACAATACCACCTCTTCTAAGGTCTGACCAGTTGAACTCAAAATATTAAAAGTTTGATATTAAAGCTAGAAATTCTTTACTGAACTCTTACTAATTTCTTATTAAATATCCTATTGAAATGGCAAGAACAATTAAGATAAAGCCACTGCTTATGGTGATAAGTATAATGTGCTTTGCTTTGTTTCATGTAATAATCCTATTTAGCTCAACAAAACAAAAGCAACTCTTGATGTTAATTTTTGAACTACGATGCAGGTTTCTGCACTAAGTTCAGTTCTTTCCCAGCTGTGTGCAGAGAAGCTTTGTGCTTTTGAATGGCTCAGAAATCGCAGCAAAATCTACTTGAAAATTGTACAAAACTTTTTATCCATTGAGTGAAAAACGTTTATCCATTGAGAGCTTGAACCAGCTGAAGAAAAGCAGTGGGCAGACAGACTGCTTGTCTTCAGAAGGGTTCATTACTGTCTCAGCTATGATCTTGATAGGAAGATTATCACATTTCCCTTGCAATCTTTTTTCCAGAGCAATGACATTTTGCAACAGTCTTCAAAAAAAAAAAAAATCAAAGCTCATCCCTTGTCTGCTGCAGCCAAATTCCTGTGTACAAATATCAAATGGATGTTTACTTACTTCTCTGTGCACTAGAAAGTTATTCGAATTCAATTAATATATTGATTCAGAGAAGTAGCTGAGAGGAAAAAAAACCACTTCCAATCACAGAAGAAGGCAACTGTCACCAGGCTGTGATGAACCTGAGAACTGGTACCACACAAACTGGTACCAGTACACTTGGATACACAGAGGCTCAAGGAAACAACTTGCGCCACTGTAATGTGAATATGCATGAATTTAAACTGACCTTTTATTGCAGATCTAAGGAGAAGCAGAGAATTGTGAAACCTGACATACTTTACTCTCATACGACTTAACATAAATGAACCTTGCAAACAAGACCTCTAACCAGCACCTGAGGGACTGTTCACAGGGAGATGAGAATCTGATTATCTTGGCCTTTTTCCCCACAGAATACTAATAGTGAATAACTGGACACAAACCCTCCCCTTTAGAATGTCAAATAACTTATCTGCCTCAGTTCCAAGTTAATTAAGATGCAAACTGAACACACAATGTTACAGGATAGCTCCCTAACCCTAAATAAGACATTCAAGCAGCATAAGGGACAGCTACCTACAACACAAGAACATTTCTCGTGCCAGTATGTTTAGAATGAGTGTTACCTGCCTCTCGTGACAACCAGAGCCAAGCAAATTTTAACTCTGTGATGTTTACGTGGCACTTGACTTATGAAGCCAGTTTCCATTTAACGGACAGATTCATACTATGTTTTCTTCATGCAAAATAATTCCCTTCCTTGGGGAGATGAGGGCAAAGCTTGACCAGCACAGCTGACAAATGAATGTCAAAACCCGCTCCGTTGAACAAAGGTAATGGCAGAACTCAGGTGACGCAGCAGAACCATACAGTGAGTTTGCACCTAGTGACTTCGTTTCAAACCCACCGACGACTCCTACAGAATTGCCTTAGACTCTAGAACAACAGCGTATTTCCATTTTTGAGTTCATCAGTCTCTAAAAGCATCACCTACAGCACACATGAGCCATGTCTAGCACATACATTCTGTGAGGATTATGAATATGTAAAATGCATAAACAGAATCTTGGTATACAATGTGATAGAGGTGTCACCTTGGCTATCAGGAGTAAAAGTGTACAAGCAGTGACTATATGTGAAATGCTTGCCTCTGATCACATAGACTATGAATTAGAGACATAGAGATGGTCAGCAATTTCATAGGAAACAGCAATCAGCAAAACATACTCCCAGTAATTGTGGTTAGATCATGTAAGTCAGAGGTCCTCAAACACCAGCCTGTGGGCTGCTTAGGGCCCCCCAGGGTCTCCAATGTGGCCCACCGGTATTNACTTGCATCACTTGCTACGACTTGCAGTGACAAATATGGAACCTAACATCGACCATCTCATTAGCCAAAAGCAGGCCCCTAGTCCACATTGAAATATTATTTGGTTTTGTTGGTTACAATTGTTCTTCATTTTAAATACTGCATTCTTTTTCCTGCTCTGTGTGCACTACTACAAATAAAATATGTGCAGTGTGCATAGGAACGCGTTCAATTTTTCCAAACTATAGCCCGGCCCCCAACAGTGTCTGAGGGACAGTGAACCGGCCCCCTGTTTAAAAAGTTTGAGGCCCCCTGGTGTAAGTCATCACAAAGTCCTCAGTGATGACCTCTGAGAGGCCTATCAGAAGTCTGTGTTGAGAGTTGTGTGGTTCTAACACAAACATTTGTATCTGACTCACTGATGTGCCTACTCACTACTGCTCTCGTGCTTTAATAGTGCATCACTCCATACAATGAAACGTGAAACTCTCCATAAATCTTTTTTTACATTGTTTGCCTGAGAAGGTGCAAACCACCGCCCTCCAGCAATAATTTCATCAAGGGTTTCATATGTGGCTTCAACCCTTCTTGAACGGCAGCAATGGAAATAATGAAAACTGAAACAAAGCTGACTCACACTCTGCTGCTGACTGCTTCTGCATTAAACCAGGGCAAGTAAAATGAGCCACCGCTGACACACGTGACATCTGCAGCCCGCCTCTGACAAGTAGCATACAGTGCCAAGCACACTGTGCACAGAGCAAAAGACAAACACTAACAAAAGGTGGTAGAAGCTGCAAACCTGTACAGCACCAAAAGCATTTACTGTTTCTGAAATATAATCTAGGCACAGTGGGACGTACAGGATTTCACACGTTTTTGCTGCAGGTGGTCTAAAGGAAAATCTACCAGGTAAGCGGCAACGGAAGCAAAGAATACAAATGTACTAGATAAACACTTTAAAATAAAAGGACATCAAGCAGCCATCAAGCACTTCCAGTAGCTGTGGAGTGTGATAGAAGAGAAGTAACTGGCATAGCGATTAAATTACATGCATAAACAATTAAGAGGCTAATTTTGCCAGACTTAAAAGGATCAGCAACTCTCTCCCTTAAACCTTTGGATGCAACTTGTTGTATTAGTTCACAATATGATAAGGGATTAAATATTCCGAGCAAGAGAGAGAGAGAGAGAGAGAGAGAGAGAGAGAGAGGGAGAGAGAGAGAGAGAGAGAGAGAAGAAGAAGCCCCAAACCATCGGAGAATCCCATAGTGAAATTCTGCAACTGAACCATATTCATTATGTGATAATTAATACTGTCATCAATTAGGGCATTGACTGTAAAAACCTGTGCTACAAAGCGTAGGAATTCTCTTGTTTGGTGTCACTGATCTGTTTTGCAACAACCTTCTTTAAGTAGAAGATCCAAGCTGGAAGTTGATCAGTACTATGCTAATTCCTACCGTGTCAGTAGTGGGCAATGATGACAGAAGTAGGTTTTGCCCAGTTGTCACTGAAGGTAAAATAACCATGACAGGCAGATTTGGACTTTGTGCATAGATGCAAATAACCACAATGGCAAGCGTTACTGGAAACCTTTTCTAAACTTGGCTTTGAGTGAAACTGTTTTGTCAAAATTAAGGAGCTTTGAAAAATCAAGTCCTGCAGTTCAGCTGTTACAGAGCCTGACGTCTGCACTCACATGTTCCTCTCATGTTTCTTATGCACGAAAGGGTGGAGTGTTAAACCCTGTTTTTCATGTGCACATATGAATTATCAAAATCTTTAGACATTTCTCTTTCGATCAGCAAGTATCTGATATAGAATTCCAAACTCCACAATATTTATGTAAGGTGCAAATAGGTTCAAGGACATTTATGGTTTTCTTTTTGGAGATTCTCTCACACTGTGGTGTTGATACCACTCCAAGTCTTTTATCCATTTACAGATATCTCTATTCTAACAGTATATTTCTACTTGTCTTTAAATCACACAGAGAAGAACTCTGAAATTACTATGTCAGATAAGAGCACTGGATTTCATCCAGCTTTCTGTCTCAGTGGCAAATACCAGGTATTTTAAAGGAATCTGCAAAGATCATCACAGGCAACAGCTCTTAATCAGTTATGTGACCATANTTTTTACATTGGAACACAGTGTCTTTAGGCTTTTGCTGTTCTATGTGACTTCTATACTCCTGCAAACAGCACATCATCTTAGAAGGAGTCACACAGAGACTGTACCGTGAGGTTCAATTGTTTTAGCATGAGCTAAACTACACAGCTGAACTGATATATTTAACATCCCCTGATAAGTCCTTCTTTTCCACTTTTCATTCAAATTAAACAACATTGTGACATCATCCTATTTAAGACTGTTCTCTGTATGAGAACAATATATTTATCTTAAGGTTAGGGTCCTTTTTGGTCTTACATTGACACGAGCGTATTCCTTCTTTTAGGAGCCTACAGTCTTACAAAGGAACACGACAAACTGCTCAACATGCAGGAGTAACGATCTCCACAGAAGCGTTTTTATTGCATTAGTTATAGTCATATGTGTCTGGTCAACGCTCTGGATGTCAATCTGGCCAGTTTGTCCAAAAGACAAATAAATGATGACACAAACACACGCTGTAAGCAAGCCACGTGATTTTCCCATTACATAGGTGGAAGATTCTTCTGACATACATCTATTGCAAAAGAGGCATCTTGTAAGAACAAGTGGATGGTGATGTACCTGCTGCCTGTGTGTCTGGAGGCAAAATGGTTTTGACAAAGAGTTCCTGTTTATAAGTCCTTATTATTTTCTCCCTATTGCTGTTACCATTTAGAGCCACAAAACCAAGTGAATCAACAGGGTCATTTGTGTGTCCCTAAATGTGTCTCCACCACATGGGCTGACCAGTGCCTTTACTTGGTTATCAACTGGCAGCACCTCTTGCTTTCTAAGCTCTTCTTTATGCAGCTATGCTGTAAGAGAGAAAGGTGTTATCCTACCTGCTTAGGTGATACAGAGTACTGGACAGAAGGACTTACAGAATGTGAAAGAGAAGAAGAGTGTAAACTCCAGCTCTTCATGTGAGCCTCTGCTCTTCAACATGCCTGTAGCACTCTTCACTATTTTGGTCCACCAGAAATTAACATTTTGGAGATATTTATTGTTTCACACTGTGATGCAGTGGGGAAACATTTTGCAATTTGTCTCCTGTCCTTTACGTTGGATAAAAGACACTTAGTTTTAAACAGTAGAGTATCATGTCACAAAAACAAAAAAAATAAATCTCAAGTAACTAAGATTTTTGTTTTGAATTTTGAATGTTTTTGATTTTTGTCAGCTGCACTTTTGTAAATTGTTTAAATATGCTGGGGCTTGGCTGCATGATTTTTTTTTTTAATTTAGTCACATTTAATTTCCATTTCTTGAGTATGCACGGCCTGAAAAGATGAGCTCATAAGTCACTTACGTCACATATGGTTTCTTCAGAGCTCTGTTTGTCAGACACACTGCTGAGAAAAGAGTAAGAGGGATGGCAAATACAAAATGGAATGGTCAAAAAAAACCAGCAACAATTCAACTTCTGGTTTTTGTTTCTTTTTGAAACAATGAAGTTCTAATCCATCATTTCTGGGTATGGATGAGTGACCTGTGTGACGAAGTAGAAGCAGATTACAGGCTGGTTAACTAACCAAGACTGTCAGTGTAAATAAGATTCTGAGGGCTCTCAGGAACATCAGCTACCACAGCTGGAATATCTGAAAACTGTTGCAGCTCGCTTAATTGAAAAAGACTTGATTGAATTATTAAAAGCTGCAAAAATCTCTGACTCTTGATAAAAAAAGAGAAAAACAATTTGTGGCAGGAAAATGCCAGAAAACAGAATGGGCAGAAGCCAAGAAAGGAAGTGACTAAGCAGCAACTGTAACCAGTTGGAATAAAGCATTTTTATGCTAGTCACAGTGTGAATAAACATAATTATACGCTGCTTAACTTTGCTCATGGTTTTCTCTTTCAGTTGCAAATCTGCTCAACAGTCATGTTTAGTTTTCTTTCTAAAACATTACTGATGCTGTATAGTAACGCATCGCTCTGACTGCCTGTGGATTTGTAACGGCCATCTCAGAATACCACACCAGTCACAGAATCACAGAATCCTTTAGGCTGCAAGAGACCTCCAAGATCACAGAGTCTAATCATTAAGCCAATTGTCCAAAGGCCACCGCTAAACCATGTCCCTAAGCTCCAGATCTACAAGGCTTTGAAACATGTCCAGGGATGGCATCCAAGCATGGCTCCTCACAGAGGCAAGCAACAATGCTTTTTTTCCTCTGTAGAGCTTCTCATGCATAATGAAGTTAAAAGAAAAATTGGAAATACCTTCAGAATATTTCAACAGATCAAAAGAAATTGAGCTATCATACAGTCTTCAACTGCTACACCTGTACCTCTGCTTATACTGAAGAGCACTAAGAAACACAAGAACGATTGCCTTTTCTAAAACTCTAGGTCTGACCTTAAGGTCCCTTTCATTTCACCTGGCTGAAAACTTTCAGCCACCCATCACAATTTTAGAATGGAAAATTAAAAAGGGAATGTTCAGAAAATTTAAAAATAGTTTTCAAAATACACTTGTAACATTAAATGTGTGGCAGTGAACTGATATTGACAAGCTTCTTAACCAAAAATTTAAGATCATTTTTATTTTAAACAGAAGCCTGTATTTTCCTGTATTTGGTGGCTACTCTGTCCTTAAAGGGAATTTTGCTGTTTGGTTATTCTAGCTTACAAAAATGCATTAAAGTAAATTACACCCATAGCAAGTAATAGAAATTACAATAGATCAGAAATTACTTGTATTGGAAGTTCAAAAAGGAGTAATGGTCTACCATTTGGAAAAAACATATGTTTGAAAATTACTAGTGCCAGACAAAACAGTGAAGCAAGATCTACTGCGCTGATCAACTTATAGGATAATTAAATGTCAATATCCCTCTTTCATACACAGTGACACTGTGACAAAGAAAATCAGGGTAAAAGCTGAAATCTGGAAAGCAAATTATAAGAGGTTTATTGGATGTCAAGGTTTTTTTGTAATGAAAGCTCCTGCCAGCTGTCTCTCCAGCAGTCAAGGAGCCACAGCAGCCAACAGATATTCCTACACTGGCCTGACAGAATAACTTAATTCTACAATTACAAATTTTATTTGTATAAATCTGATATTGAAACATCCATTTAAAAGGAAATTTCTTCAGAGGATGCTTCTGGTTTTCCAATTTATTCTCCACTGGCCCATAGTTAAACTATGATCATCACACTAGTTCTAGGTAGACTATGAAATAAAGCCAGATGTTCTAATTTCCTCAATGACCTTGTGATTCTCTTCTCAGATTTACCAAGACACCAAAGACCTTCACTCCTTCCTTTTGAGGAGTTCATCAACCATGGCCAACACCGGCAGGTCATGCAGTCTTCAGCTGGTAAGAGCTTGGAGCAGCCTGTGATACCAGAGCCTCAAGGGCCACACAGGCACATTTTCTGAAACTGCTGTCTATCTCCTCTGATTCACCACACAGAAGCACAAAGCTGGGACCAGGCTGCAGTTCTGGTTTTTCAGTTACACAATATCCTCAGTCTGAAGTCTCAGCCACTATAAAGTTCTTTACAAACAAAATTTTCTAGACGATCTCCATGTTGATGTGGCTCCCAAAAGAGTGAGTTCAGTACCTTTGCCACTGATGCATATGCAGAATTGTTCCAGCAAGGCAGAAGTCAGACACCCCTAGGACGACAAATCATACTTAGGGGACAAGCACACTTCACAGTGACATCTAAGGGTTTCTGAATATGTACGAGCTGCCTGGACAAACCAGAGTGTAGGCACTCTTCCAGCAGTGGCTACCTGAGCTATAAAAGGGTGGGAAGCATCTGCAACAAGCCTGGGTTTATTTTTACCTAATCTGTCTGACAGACAGATCACAAGCAGAGGCCACTAAGACTGCCTTTCATTTTTCCCATATGCATCTCTGGGGCCCTTTATGGCATGTACCACTCATGCTCTGCAAGCCGAAACCAGCACTCTGTGTAAGATGTAACGTACGTCATTTCCTTCAGTGATGATCATTTTGCTATTTCTACTCATAATCCACATTCATCAAGGTGCTGGAGGACAAGCCACAAAGAACACTAAATCCACCAAAACAGAAGCTGCACCTATCAGTTTTAGACAGCAGGTAAAATAATAGCTTTGTTCGTCAAGCAGTCATGTCTCCAGAGGATGAAAGTGAAGCACAGGCTGCTTGCCTCCAAACAGCTTCAAAATCATTGGAAAGAAGGAGCAGTTGAGTGTCCAACACCTGATTAAGGAAACGGGAGTTATGAAAGGATCCAGCAAATCTAGCCACTGGAAGCTGTGAACAAAGGTTGTAGGTTTGAATGCAGCATTATCTACCCTGGGACAGCTCAGAGGCCCCTATGACCTGTCCACGATGCACAGATTCAAATGGAACTGCACAGCTGCTAAAGCTTCCTTGTTCAACAGCATCTAAGTGCATGAGGAAAGCAATAGCCTGTGCTACCCTGTGAGCCACAGCTCTGAGGAGATCCTCCGGGTAGACATCCGGGTATCCTTCAGTAGACAGACGGGTCCCTCATGTCCTCTACAAGCAATCAGATGCTACAGAGGCTACTGCCTCCTGGAAAAGGTGGCATGGCTCCTATTAAGTTTCAGATGTTCCTCAGCTTATCACAGAACTTTTAACATAGTACCCCTTCACCCTCACAGAGGCCGGGGTGGCCTTGCAAAGATAACTCTTACTGGTGGGAGGGCAAGGGGATGCTGCTTACCCACAAGTTCCCTTAGTACTGACAAACTGCTGGGATAAGACCCTCCCTACTCTTAGTCCTCTTTCTGTTTCTTCAGGGCCTTTGCATTGCTTCGACTTCCTCTTGAATGCAGATTCCCCACCCTTCTCTTTCCCTGTGTCTGCCTTTGGCAAACTCTGCATCCCCTATTTTCTTCTTCCTTCCCACGCTTACTGGGAGTTATACCCTCCCAGCTCCAATCTGATCCTCATGGAACAGCAGGTTCATTTAATCACCACCTCAAAAACTGCAAACACATTTTATTAGACTTGTCTGCTCTTAACGATACAGCGATAGCGCACTACAGTGCCATTTCGAACAAGCTACGACTGCTAACCCAGCCGAATCCTGCTTGCTTTATAGTGAAATAAAGCCAAGGGAAAGACATACATTGTCACTTCATAAACCCAAAAAGAAGGCAGTGCAGCACTTGTTAACTACCCTTCCCCAAAGGGACCCGTGATTTCAGACACAAAGGCACTCTGAGAGCCAGGAGCTCTGTCTGTGCACAGGAAAATGCTGCATCCAGAACTCCGAATTCTGCATTAAGAGTTGTGCATTAAGAGAGTAACGCTCTGTGTCCAGAAAGGATCATTCATCTTTTCTAAAGGATCTCTAATGCTGGCAACAGAAATTAAAACTTTCTTAAACAATTCTTTTACTCCTTTTTTAAAAAGCAATAAATGTGCTGAGGAAGGCTGATGAGAGCAAGTGACTGAACAGGGGAGGCTTTTGACTGCTGATTTACACGTCATCCCATTAACAGCAGGTAACCACTGGTTTCTTATGCTTTGGGAAGCTTACATCTCTTCCCTACTTCCCTCATTCCTCTTCTACTGATGTCCTTTCAACTGTAGTTAGAAAACAGATGTACCTGCTCCTTACAAACGCCTTCTCACACCCTGAAAAATGTGAGATTTGCTCTTTCTCCTTTCCTCTGAAAAATGTTTCAATTCCAAACCAGTTCCATGACGGAACAGGATTTCAAACTAAATGTTATCTTCTGATTCACCCTTTACTGCCCTGGCTGCAGTTCACGTTAAGCTTTCCACTGGGAGTACAGAGACAACGGCAAGAATGAGTGCAAAAATAAAACACACTAGAATAAAACTACCTAAGCAAAACCAAAATCAAACATGGAACTAAATACCAATTGCTGCAAAATGAGATAATAGTGACATCTCATTTCCAGACCGAAAACCAATTTATTGACAGCTTAGTACCACGAGAAAAATCTGGGCCATCACTACCTTGGCATAGTGCATAATTTCCAAACAACTTTGAATTTCGTTTGCCCGCTGAAGAAAACTATGTGCTCATCACAGGCTCTGCCCAACATTCCACTTTTCGTCTGTACGAATGTTAAAACATATTTAGCAACACATTCATAAGCACGTCTTCTGACGTGTGCCAATTGCCCCTGCAGAAAAAATAAAGGCAAACTAATCCTGGAGACACACCACTCAAAACTAACAGCCTTCCCAATTTGTGTGGCGTATCAATTCACGTCCAAGACCCAAATCCCAAAACATAGTCTGGGTGTGAGAGCACACAAATAAATGAAATACTTCTCTCTAGAGTATCAGCCTTTACAGAACTGCATGAAGTGCCGTCTTCGTTGCCAGAAGAGAGCACTAAGTATTCAGTGGGCAGGAGTCACTGGGACTTCAGTGACTTGCAGTTTTTACCCGCTGTTCCTGATTGGTAACTGCTGGTCCAGAACAGAAGGCAGGGCTGCCTAGCAAGGGCATGGAGAGGCGAGTGTAAAATGCCCCGCAACTGCCACGACCCTGCAGAATGAATACACTCAACTCACACAGAGTGCAAGTTCCATTCACACCAAGACCCCAGCAAACTCCTGCGTTTTAGGCACTCAGGAACTACCGTATCAGTGCTAAAGAAAGCTCACTTATCCATAGGAGAGATTAACCAGCTTGGCACTGAGTACTTTCTTCCTGGTTACACGAGTTAAACAGTACTGCAACAGGGTTGCACAGGGATATAAGGTGCAGTTGATACAAGGCAAGGTTTGAACCACTTACACAAGATCTCTTTATACAGCTTTAAACTAATTCTGTGTTTTTCATAGTTTATAATATGGCCAGACTGGTCTGAAATTTTGTACAAAAGGTTTCATACTGGGAGCAGTTTTATTTCCACAATTTGAAAAGCTGTATGAAGATACAGAAATGTAATTTTAAAAACCTGTTTATCAGACACTGGCACTTTTCCTGCCTGTGTAATTCAGAAAGGATCTCAGCAGAGAAAATTGAATTTGGCAATCCATTAACACAGATTTGATGCTCTCTCTGTTCATCTCTTGATGTCTCACGCCTTTCAGAAAAATGAAAGTAAGTCATAGTATAAGAGTGGCTCTTCCCTCTTACTTGTCCACTATACTGGCATCTACTAAAACTCCGGAAAAGTGGCTGAAGCTCTGCTGACTCATGATAGCAGAGAACTTACTTGTTAACTCCACAGTGAAAGCAGAAGAGGGAGAGAAAACAAACAAGGAAAAGCCAGACAACAGGCAAAGTTTGGGGAGAAGGCTCTGAGCTGCTACGCTAAATAGCAGCAATTCCTGAGGAGAAAGAGTCTGGACCTTATCTGAAGCTTTACAAGCTATGTTTGAAGCAGGTGAAGGTTCAGACCTAATTTCATGTCATCTAAGTTTAGGACTCTGAGTAATTTTTAAATAGTTTACTTGTCACAGGCATCCTTTACTGTTAACAGAGGGAGAGCAGCAGTTCCAACAGGCATATTTGCTTACCGGAGGTCTGAATTGTCTTCTGCAGCTGACAGCTCTGCTCCATCAAGTGCAGAAAGAGCACAAGGCAGTAATAGAGAAGCTGTAACAGACATATCAGGGCTGGCACGTGATGCTCATGTTAGCAGAACAGCTCCCCCGACTACCACAGTCTCCGGCACCCTCTGCATTTTGTCTCCAGCTCCTCAACCCTGCAGATCAGATTTAAGCGCCAGCCAACAAGCTGTAGCAGAGATGGCGACAGTGATTAACAGAGGAGTGAACCCTCTCCACATATCTGACCCAAAGGGGAGAATATTCACAGGAAGTGCCTTCATGTAGGCATGTATTTCTGACTCTTGACATGAAAGACACTTGTAGTTGTTAGCCAGGGGTGACTGTGCTCCAGATTTAGGCCCTGAAGATAGGTGCATTAATACTAGTGGGATTACTCTAAGCCTGAAGTCATTCATAGACCAAGTACTAGGCAACACTGGCATTTTAATGCATGGAATATTTCAGGTTTCAGCTCATTTTAAGTTGTTCTGTGCTCACAGCAGTGAATAATAAGGGAAAAGTCAAAGCACATTATTCCAAGGGGTAAGGATTCTACCTCAGAAAGGAGAAGCAGTTCTCAGAGCTGTCTGGTTGCATTTGAGGGACTGTAATCTACACTCCTCTTTAACAAGCAGCACACTTCTCTTCAGGCTCTAGCCTGTTCTCGTACAACACAGATCCGTGATTTCATACTCCCTGCTATCAGCTCTGATCATGTATTTCTTGGTGAAGGAAGGCTGCCAGAACGGTGCACTTGCTGTAATGCCATCTTACCTTTGCCCTGCCTCTTCTGCACACAACAAAGAAGGGAAAAGTAGAGAACACAGAAAAAGGGGTCTTTATGCGGTATGTGAGGACTGCCCAGAGGCGCACACATAAAAAAACCTGCACACTGTATCTTCACATAAAATCCTGCCCATGGCACAAGTTGCAGTAAACACAACTCACCTGATTAAGGTACGGCAGCAAGCTACTTAGTTCCCATATTATGAGAGTTACGGAAGCCTGCGTTTGAAGCGTTAGGATTGCCGAAAAAAGTGACATTGGGAAATAAACGAGCACAGTACTCCCTTCGAACATCCTGGCACTGTGCCTTTTAACAGAGAGGGGGGGAAAGCAGAAAGGCAAAATGTCAGCTCCAAGACATTTTTCATGTTGTAAAATAAAGTGCCCCCACTGAAGCGCTTCATAAGAGACACGCTGAGGGTGCTGATCGCTAAGAAACCGTTATTGCAAAAAGATCATGTGAACACGTGGCTAATGCAGTGAAAAAACAACCAACCCAAAGAACTTAAAATACATATCTACGTCCTACAAATGTCACATTAGCCCTTCGAACAACAGTGTCAGCAGCACACGCTGAGCTATTAAGTTTGAGGACACAGAAGAGCTTTCCCAAACGGCATAGGGGACGAAGGAGATGCAGAGGTCTTAGAACACCTCGCCGGTTCACAGCGAAGCTGACCGTTCTGCTTCTATTAGTCACCCAAAACAAGCACTCTTTTCCCAGCAGAGCTTACTCATTTGCAAGATAAAAGGAAGGCATTTCTGCACATGCCCATAATATTCTTCACCACTGGGGGCAGCTTTACATAAGACTGCGCTCGCCGAAACCAGAGCAACAGTGAGACGGAGCTCTCGGAAATGACAGTCTGCAGAAGTGAGCAGAGCTTGTGCGCTCCACGGGCTTATTCCACCCTCCGTGCTACACCGCAGCTTCCTAGCCGGATCGGGTACTAAGGGACCTGCTGTGCTATGGAATACAGATGTGTGCATTCAGATAGCTAACTGGTGCTTGGAGGAATCTAACATGCTTTCCTATAAAGAGAAATTTTAAAAAGCCAGGTTCCTAACTATAAAGATGCAAAAACATAACATCCATGAAGATCCTATTACCTAGGAAGAATTTGACGTTTTGCTGCGAATGCTGTGTTGGGATTGATTTATTCTTGGAGTGTTCTGCATGGCTGGCAAAGAATAATGTTCCAAAATCGGTCCATCTCCCAAGGGGTCCAATTTTTCTTCCTGGGTGTCAGCGAGTCCTGACTCACTACAGTGCAGCTGACAGGGGCTGCCATGCTTGTGGCACACTAAGCAAAAAACAAAAGACCTAAGGACGACCTTTGAACAACACAAAGGATGGGTATGTTTTTTCTGTTATTTTTTTTAATGTATAGTTCATAGCCAATGCATAGCCTGTGCTTTAATTACCCATAGACTTACCTTGATGTGTTTTGCTATTACAGTTAAATTGCTTAGGGATTACACCTTTTACCCTACTGCTTTTCAATGTTTATATTAAGGCATTATTTAAAAAAAAAAAAAAAAGAGTTAAAAAAAAAACAATGTGAACAGTAGTTGAGTCAAGCTAGGGCTTTTTAAGTTATTATTGAAATAAAAGATCTTAGCATGATTTTAAGAAATGACTGATGTGTGGGGGGATAACTTTTCTAAGTTGTTTTTATTTCCAGGTTTCAATGTAATTAGGCTACTGAGCGGATCAGCTGTAGCTCTGATAATAGCCCCTACTGTATTACTGACAATGCTTGCTTCTGCTGAACGAGGATGCCCTAAGGGCTGTAGGTGTGAAGGCAAAATGGTATATTGTGAATCTCAGAAATTGCAGGAGATTCCCTCAAGTATATCTGCTGGTTGTTTAGGTTTGTCCCTTCGATATAACAGCCTCCAAAAACTAAAATACAATCAATTTAAAGGTCTTAATCAACTCACCTGGCTCTATTTAGACCATAACCACATCAGCAATATTGACGAAAATGCTTTCAGTGGAATACGCAGACTAAAAGAGTTGATCTTGAGTTCCAACAGAATCTCCTATTTTCTTAATAATACCTTCAGACCTGTGACAAATCTCCGGAATTTGGATCTGTCATACAATCAGCTGCAGTCTCTGGGATCTGAACAGTTCAGGGGCTTAAGGAAGCTGCTGAGTTTACATTTGCGGTCCAATTCTCTAAGAACTATCCCTGTTCGAATATTTCAAGATTGCAGGAACCTTGAACTGTTGGACCTGGGTTATAATCGCATTCGGAGTTTAGCAAGGAATGTCTTTGCAGGCATGATCAGACTGAAAGAGCTTCATCTGGAGCACAATCAATTTTCTAAGCTCAACCTGGCACTTTTTCCAAGGCTAGTAAGCCTTCAAAACCTTTATTTACAGTGGAATAAAATAAGTGTGATAGGACAAACTATGTCCTGGACCTGGAGCTCATTACAAAGACTTGATTTATCTGGCAATGAAATAGAAGCTTTCAGTGGACCTAGTGTTTTCCAGTGTGTGCCAAATTTACAGCGCCTCAACCTGGATTCAAACAAGCTCACATTTATTGGTCAAGAAATTTTGGATTCTTGGATATCCCTCAACGACATCAGCCTTGCCGGGAATATATGGGAATGCAGCAGAAACATTTGCTCTCTGGTGAACTGGCTTAAAAGTTTTAAAGGGCTGAGGGAAAACACAATTATTTGTGCCAGCCCCAAAGAGCTGCAAGGGGTGAACGTTATTGACGCGGTGAAGAACTACAGCATCTGTGGCAAAAGTACCACAGAGAGGTTTGAACTGGCTCGAGCTCTCCCAAAACCAACGTTTAAGCCAAAACTCGCCAGGCCGAAACACGACAGCAAGCCCCCTCTGCCCCCAACTATTGGAGCCACCGAGTCCAGCTCTGAAGCCGAGCACGACGCAGAACACATCTCCTTTCATAAAATCATAGCAGGCAGCGTGGCCCTGTTCCTGTCCGTGCTGGTGATCCTGCTGGTGATCTACGTGTCATGGAAGCGTTACCCAGCCAGTATGAAGCAGCTGCAGCAGCGCTCTCTCATGCGAAGGCACAGGAAAAAGAAAAGACAGGCCCTGAAGCAAATGACTCCAAGCACACAGGAATTTTATGTAGATTACAAACCTACCAACACTGAAACCAGCGAGATGCTGCTGAACGGAACAGGACCCTGCACGTATAACAAATCAGGCTCCAGGGAATGCGAGGTATGAACCATTGTGATAAAAGAGCTTTTAAAAGCTGGGAAATAGTGGTGCTTTATTGAACTCTAGGGACTATAAAGGGAACGTTTCTCTCACTTTTCTGGCACAGCTCTTCCATGTCTCTCTTTTGTACATTCATAACACTGGTCATTTTACTTTCATAGATAATCAACTCATTGAAATTTAAATACCACAATCAATGTGAAGCCTGAGCTCCAGTTTAATACAATACCTATTGTACAAACCCTCTACTGCTTTCATTAAAGTCTCTTGGTTTTATATAGGAAACTTCTTTCATAAGTAACCCACTGCACCTGCAGCAACTGTGCCTCTGTTTAGAGAGAAAAATTACAACAATGGGGAAAAAAAAAAATCAAACTCTGCTTGTGTCCCCCCCTGCTCCATGTCCCTGCCACTCCATGCCTCCCCTCCTGCTCCAACCTAACCCTGGCACCTGCTCCGAAACTCACTTTTTGAGCCAAAAACAAACTAAAGATGCAGGTACTGTAGCATCATATGAATTCTGGGTTGTCTGAGGAAAGGGATGGTGCAGGAACAGCTCTGAAGGAATGCCTGATTTCTGCCCAACACGATATATAGCATAAAGCCACTGGGGAGATAAAGTCGTGTTTTAGGACATGACATATCACGCTAAAAGCAAAGCAAAGGGAAATCTAAGCTCAATAAACATTAAAAGCTACAAAGGTACAACAGGATTTACTGTACTGCATCATAATATAGTATTTCTAGGGATGGTAACTATTAAGTGGAACCTGTTTGTGCAACTTCACACAAAAGGTGCCAGTGTTTATCCCCCTACATCCAGTTGCCTTTCAGAAAGCAGTCAAAAGGCATTCATTAAATGAGGGGCAGAAATTCCTTATTGATGCAATTAGAGGAACTCAAACGTGCAGCCGCAGAAGTAAGACCACTTCCTGCACGCATTTGTTTCAGTGCTCATTAGGAATTCTCTTTTCAAGCCTGTCAAAGACATTAATGTAGCTGAGGAAACCATTAAATCTGCCATTTACTTCTATTTCTTTTTATTTGTTGGGCTGGACTTTTTAAGGCTTTGTGATGTGTTTTGCACACTGTTCTTTTAGTAACTACATAAAGCTTCATCACTTACAATCCAAACACATTTTAGAGATACTAGAACTGCAAAGAGCTCTCAGAGAAAATTGGTTACTCACTGATCTGAGTGCATCCAAGAATCCTTAAAGTAATCAGTGACAAATTATTTTTCCACTCCCAGCAAACCCCTAATGACAAGAATTCACAGAGATTCATTTTTAATGTATAGTCATTCCTCAGTGGTTCTGGACAACAGGCAGAATTGTAACCCAGCTATTCCCTGCCACCTGTCTCCCAGAGTCATTTATTTTTGTTTGTGGCAGAAGAAAATAACATCTCCCATCTTTCCAAATACATCACATCTCCTGTTTCAATTATCGGGGGGG
>VXBP01007636.1:149609-240583 GCA_013400115.1 Rhinopomastus cyanomelas
ATCTACTGGAGAGGGTCCAGCGGAGGGCTACGAGGATGATTAGGGGACAGGAGGGCATGGCTTATGAGGAGAGGCTGAGGGACTTGGGGCTTTTTAGTCTGGAGAAGAGAAGACTTAGGGGAGATTTGGTCAATGTTTATAAGTACCTGAAGGCTGGCCAGGAGGGGGGGGGGACAGGCTCTTTGCCCTTGCTCCCTGTGATAGGACAAGGAGCAATGGCTGTAAGTTGCAGCAGAGGAGGTTCCGCCTCAACACAAGGGGGAACTTCTTTACTGTGAGGGTCACGGAGCACTGGAACGGACTCCCCAGGGAGGTCGTGGAGTCTCCTTCTCTGGGGACTTTCAAGGCCCGCCTGGATGCGTTCCTCTGTGATCTGTGTTAGACAGTTTTGTCCTGCTGCGGCAGGGGGGGTGGATTCGATGATCTCTTGGGTCCCTTCCAACCCCTAACATCCTATGATCCTATGATCTTTGGAAGAAGACCATAACTAATGTACTAAGCAAATTTGAAGAGACTGGTAATGTTCATTCACTGTGTTGAGATTACCTCCAGCAATTGCAGAGTATGAGAATAATAATAAGAACAAGTGGCTTGAGTGTAATGAATGCAAACTTCTCTGCTGGCTGGTAGGGTTTCATTACTCACTATCTGCACTTACACAGTCATCACTGCTTAAGGTTTGGCAATGCTCTCTTTTTTACCATCATGAAACAGTGAACCTTGATATAAGATCCAATGGCAAAATGCACGTAGATGTACATATTCCTGCAAGCACACTTAGAAATTGTCAGTTCGCTGCATTCTAACGGTCTTTGCTGTCTGCCAGTCAACTTTAGATAAATAGGCTCTTAGATGAGTTTCTCTGGAACAGCAGTGACATCCAGTGGGTAGTCAGCTTCATCACACGTACCCATTGTCTACGAGTTCGCACAGAGATGTATTTGCCTTTTCACTTTGCATTCTGCTCCATCCCATGGTAGCAGCATACAAAGTGTTCAGCTGATTCTGTATATAGGAGTCATAACCTGAATGCAGTGAGGAAACAAGAAAGAGGAAACAAGAGCAAACAAGAGAAAATGCCAGCAAGAAATGGTCTATCTACTCCATTATCTGACTTACCCTGCGAGTCACTACTGTCAGTAAAAGGCAAGAAACATAAAATAAGCAACAGCAGAAGTTGCAACAAATTTGCGGTCACCGATTTAGAACTTCTAACGTACCATTGACTGCCTTTAAGATACTATAAAATAAATTCAGACCACAGACAACTCATTCGACTTCCTAACACCAGAGTATTTTTTCTTAATTTTTTTTTTTTAGCTTATGTTTGCAAGAATTAAATTAATATTTCTAGACATCAAAAGGAGGGGCACTCTCCTGCTGGGAACAGGTTAAAGCAACTCCATCTCAAAAGCACACAGTGTACAACTCATTTGTACAAGTGGCAAATGATTAAGAAGTCTAATTCAGAAGCAATAATAGAGCTAAACAATGGGAAGCTCACCATGCCATGCATAAGCAGTACATTTGCTTGGGCAAAGGTTGTTTGCAGCTACCTCTGGTACATTTTGGTGCAACTACTTTTGACCTCAGAGTAACTCTACGCCAATGTTACTGGCAGTAATTTGCAAGCAGAGTGAATGACACACACCAGTGAAATCAGGACTGTAGCAGCGTTGGGAATAGATTTCATTTCCCTTAAGAAGATGCACAAGAACACAGTTCACTCCACACTGAATGAAATAGTTGTATTTCTTGTTATGTACTGAAGTGTGTTTGAAGGTCCCCTATCAGTACATGATATGTGGCCTTTATTTTTTTTTCCTTGTTAGGCTTTCTAGAGTGGTACAGGATTTTGATGAGATTCTCAGGGTTATAGCCAAATAGTTTGGCATAGCAGTAATTGTAACACAGTGGCCACAAAGGAAGTAAGAAGTGAAATAAAAATGACATGGCCAACATTTTACCTACCAGACAAACTGCAATTCTATTTTAGAATGAGAACAAACCTCAGAAAACCAATAATGAAGATTTGTACATAGCAGATAGTATCCTTTATTTGACCAACCCATCGCAGAAATCACTAGGCAATCAGTGCCTCAGAATTAGCATTCTAATGTCAGAGTGAGCACTGTTTACTGAGAATGTTTCTAAGCACCTTAATTAAACATTGATGCTATTACAGGAAATGTTTTATATTTGTGTAAAAAAAAAAAATCACAAGTGTAAGATTATTCAGCCAACTCTTCCACAAGACCAGATATTTAGTTCTTCTTAGTGTTTCTCACAGACTCACTTGTCAAGAAAACGGTTAATGGTTGGAGACACAATCTTGAAAGAGAGTTTTCTCAAGAGCCCTCATAGGTGTCTTAACCACTAAAGTTATTCCTTTGTCCCCGCGTGATTAGGTCACAGGGGGACACACAGGTATCACAGCTTACGCTCCATCAAACATTCAATTTCTAGTACTTCAACATTTTGACACTCCTCAGCAGCAGCACTGAGATCTTGTAGGATTTCATAATTACAATGCAACCCTGCAATTATCAAAGTGTTTTGTGGCAGCCAGACTCTATCAATACATTATAAGGACATACTAAAATGAAGCACCCTAATTACTCATCTTCTTACACTCCAAACAAGGCCACAAATGCATCACAATTTTTATTGCTCCTCTGCACCACTGAGAAAGTCATCTGCCCAGTTCTGTGTGCAAATCCTTCTTCAAACTAATACAACATTTAACTACGGAGGTCTCTCAGGAACCTAAATGCTTAGTGCTGAAATAACAGAACCCAAACACACAGATTTTGGCAGTAGCCTGCAGAAGCTGTCATCATGAACTCAGCCTTTATTAGTTACTCTCACGTGAAACCCAGCACCACCTCCTATACTGGTCATGTACTCCAGCCACACTATATCCCATAGTTGTGATGGGCTAATTATAGGAAAACTGCATTTCTATGAGCACTCCTGTTCGTATGCATAGAAACAACTGGGAACACATACATCATCTGAATACATTCTCCTGGCATTTATTTTGCACATTTTATATGATATATTATAGCTTGTGTTGTTGAGTTTTGTAAGTGCTCTTATGGTCATGAAGAACTTCCTGAATGTTTGAATACCAGTTCTTTAACTGGCATCTATTACAACTGAGGCTGTAGACCTCATGGTTCTGATGGTAAATCAGGCTGCTGCAAAGGCTGCAAAACTCACAAATCAACTGCAAAATAATGTAATGAGATTGCCATCCCCTTCCTGCTTCAGCTGTAACTCAGGGGATAAAACATGCACGAAATGTTCAGAGGCACAAAACAAGTTATCCAATAGGATCTGGGCGTCCTAATTGCCCTTGTAATGCTTTCCTTCATTGCTCTCAGGATTAAAAGCAGCTGTAGATGAAGGAAATGTGAATACTGGACATGTGTTTTCCTAGAGATTAAGAAGACATTAAGCAATAATAATAATAAGCAAGTTACACAATCTCTGGGCCACTGAAAATGCATCCATCATAAATGGATTCCTTAGTCCAAAATACAGACTTTATAATGTACGTTCTGGCATACATAGGACAAACTGCCCCCAGTCTTCTACAAAAGGGACTGCCACTACTTCCTGGCACCCAGTCGAAATTCATTTACCTCAGAAAAATAGTTACCTACGGTTCAGTTTAAAAATCAGCTACATATTTTGGAATCTAGATGGTTTTGACCACATGAGTTTATTCCCCACATTTCTCACTAATAACAATCATATAATCTTATATAACAATATTTAGCCAGAGTTGGAAAAAAAAGATCATGTTTTAATTTAAAAAATAACAATAATGTCCAATAGTCATCCCAGCACACCAGAGCACTTTTACCTGTAATGCAACACTCTGATATCACGGCATTAGCCTTCTATCCATCTCCAGCATGAGTCACGTCCTCAGGGCAGTGCAGGTTTCATTCTGCATTGCTTCACACCAGCTAGCTTCTCCTGAATCACAGTGCCCCAGCCAGAATACACACACTTTGCATGTAACAGCAATTCCCAGTGCAAAATAGATTTTCTGTGACACTACACCTGTGACTCTCAGTGGAATATACTAACTGTCCACCTTCCTAACAAAGGATCACAGCAGACGGGGACGGAAACCCTTTGGTGGGAAATTGTCCTGAGGGTGCCTGTACAGGCTGTGATGGGTACTTTCAGGACTAATGTTTCTTCTTCTCTATTTTCATTTAGGCTTCACAACAGTTTTCAGGCTGCACACACTACGGATACCAAATGGGGGCCTGCAGCAAAACCTAACTTTATTATTATTATATGAGCTCAGAAGCTCCAATTACTAGCTCATAACTTGTCCTTCATTAAATAACAGACTTACTTCAAACTCATGTGATTCTGGACAGCAGACTTCTATTCAACCCTACAGACACCGGCAACACTAAAAAACTAGCTTTTCGTTTTTCTTACTGAACAAGTCACAGTCACAAAAAATAGAGGGAGGTACTTCTAATGTTTTAAATCAAGATCCTGTTTACTGAATCCTCGCCATTTTGCATAAGCAGTTGCCTAATTTTAAAATATGTATGTGAAAAATAAACTATTTGCCCCAGGGGAAGCAGTAATCTTTGTGAGGCAGTCTGCATATAATTAGCAGTGCCCACGTTCTTTTCACTGACTGTTTGCACTTCCATACAGTGTTTACTTTATAGCTTATGGGAGCCTACAGTACACAGCTACGGCCTCTCAGTGGTCTCTTTGCTTTTTAATTCATTTTTGCCTATGACCTTTCTTAGAACAAATCTCAAAACATTTCACAGTAAGAAGCCTATCAGGCTAGGCAGACAACAATATTTTCAGGGGAAAACTGACTCTGAGTGGAACGGAGTTGCACTTAGTTACATAGAATGGTTGAGAATTTGGATCATTTAGATCCAAATCCTCTGGCATGGGCAGGGACACCTCTCCCTAGACCAAGTTGCCCAGACAACATGTTCCATTGCCTCAGCACCCTCACAGGGAGGAATTTCTTCCTAAGATCTTAGCTAAATCCACCCTCTTATAGTCTGAAACCATCCCCCTTGTCTTATCCCTAGTCTGCATGTACTGAAGTCACAGAATCACAGAACTATAGAATTATTTAGGTTGGAAAAGACATAAGTCTAGAGTATCCATGTCAGTTTTCCTTTAAAAAGGTTACTAAGGCATAATAACACTAACAATTCAGCTCAATTCCTTGCTATCCAAAGGTTTGTCTCTAGCCATGGCATGTCCTGAAAAGTTCTGATGTGCAACAGCTATCTCATAGCAGTATAAAGTAATTCTAAATCCTAAACGTAACAGATTACGTTTTCAAATCTGAACATATGCTGCGTTTTGCCTGCAACAGTATCATAAATTAAAACCATCTATATATCAGTAATAATAAAATGCATTTTTCCAAAGCCACGTATGCTTTGGCTTCGTGTATAAACTGACAGGGCAAATTCTAAATTTAACAAAGCTAATTTCTTTTAAAGCCTCATCACACTAATTACATCCATCAAGTGTGTAAAATACATTTTGTCAGCTAGGAACAGAGGACTTCAATTAAATGCAAATCCTTATTCAGCACTCTAAGCTGCTAATGGCTCAAACTCATTAATGAGATGATGAAAAGAAGATGCTCCTCCATGCAGACTGCAGTGAGAACACAAGTAACTCATTTCTTCCTCCTAGTTTGTATACTGAAGGAAGTGTCCCATATTGATGTCAACACTCCCACATCCAACAGAGAAAGCTACCATAAGAACGTTGTTTGCTTGTGAGTATGCTTGTAGACATATTTGTGGCTTGACAGTCATTTCCAAGAGAGATGACCACCTTCCTTAGCCTAAAAGGCTCCCAGAAAAACCAACAGGGCAATCTAACCAGCTGTGATCTGCTGTTGATGCAACCTTTCAGACACAATTCATTGGAAGAAAGATTCCATATTCCCAAATCTTTCCTCAACAACAAAAAAAAATCAAAACAGGAGCCTGGATTTTACGCCATGTTGGTGAAAAGCCCTTGAGTAGAGGAGAGAAAACTGTCAGAAGGGTAGTTTAGGCTGTCTGGCATTTTTATTTTTCAAATAAGTAATACACGCCATTAGTGACAGACTGCAGAGCAGGCCTGGGATTACAAACTGTTATGATTCTGCATAGATCTTCTATTTGAATCAGTCTGGAAAGGCAGTGGGCTGAAGTTTCCAGAACCATGGGTAAACTACTACAGCAGGAATGGTGGAAACATGAGAGTCAAAACACGCACATTTCATTTCGATTCAGCAACATCAGGATTTATGAATCTTCAGACTTCTTGTAGGTTGCATGATTTTCTCTAAGTGCTTAAAAATGCCATGAAAGCTATTGAGGGGGATTTCCAGTTGCAAGACACTCCTAAAGTAGACTTAATTCTTATGTAAAGGAGAATTTTTTAGGCTTTTTAACTTTTCTGATTTCTTTCATGCACTCCACTCCCTTTCTTTCCTGCAGTCTGTGTCCTCTTCTCTTTTGATTATCTGTTTCCCAGAAAGAGACTCCAAAGGCTACATACAAGTGTTCCCATAGGCCCTTGAATTTCTACCAAGTTCTGCCCCTGCAAAGCCTTGTTTTCAAACAAACTCATCTCCAACAGCAAGCAGGTTCTCAGCACAGAGAAACGCTAGAAGCGTTTTCACGGTAGTCTTAAATTACTTCCCTCAGTAGAGGTGACTCACTGATCGAGTAACAAGTAAAACAAGACACACTGAAGTGATTCATACTCAATTCATAACAAGACAAAAATTAACATAAAGCAGTTCTGAATATTTGTACCCTCCACTGGAACCCCATCCTGTCAGCTTTAAGTGAAAATTAATACACTGTTCAAAAACTGTTATATAAGAGAAAACAAATAATCTCCAGTTATGGGATTGAATTTTCTCTATCAGAGTTTTATTGGGGAACTCTATGGATATGAAAGGCACAACATGTCCCTACACTGCAAAAAGGAAGCAGGATTGCCTAAGGTTGATTCCACACTAGTTTAATTATTAATTCTCTTCAAAATGCATTTTTTAACATGTACTCAAAGAAGCCTTTGCAAATAGAATTCTTCTGTTTATCGATTGGACCCTTTTCAAGGCAGACAGCTCTGCTGCAGCATACAGGCAATATCTCTTCAGCTGATCTGGTTAATTAAAATGCACGGTTATAACAGGCTCTCTCAGAGCTGCAGCTGAATAACCCATGATCCTTTTTTTTCCCCCCTCAGCACCAGAGAGCACTTTGCATCTATTTAATAGGGCTGTTCCAGGATTTAATCAAAGATTTCCTACACTCTGGAACAAGGAGTTTTTCCCTTTTTAAAAGGTTTAAATAAACATTCAGTTTGATAGAAATCCTTCTAAATGCCTGCAGCTTGTACCCCTTACCTACACTTCCATTCAATTGAATGTTTGTTTTAGACAGTTGAGTATTTCCTCTTCCGCTTCTCTGCATCCACAGCACAAAAACAAACACTACTACTGCATACACTTTCCAGCATAAATGTCCAAGAAAGAGATTTGCAAAGAAATTAAACTTTAAAGATGCATCGCCATTAAACTGTATGGAAAAAAAAAGCCTGGAATTAAGAAATGTCTAAGAGTTGACTCCTCACAAGTAGCGGACACTTGAGAAAGCTGAGCCCATTCCTATTTCTGGTTACATACGATGAGAGTTACAAGGCTCATTTAGTTAACAGTAGGAAAACATGTGGCCACTTGAAAAATTACACAACCCCAGTTATATTTCAGTTCCGACTGTATCTGACTCAATTCCTTTACGTGCTGTACCAGCTGGTCATTCACCCATAGCTAAAGTGGATCGTTTGTGACACTAAAATGATCCTTTACTTCAAACCTCTAAAAGAACATCCCTAGCGAAATATCTTCACTGGGTGTCCTATGCATCCTTTCCAGGCAATACTGCATGTACTGGAAGTAAGCGTTTCTCTAAGCCTTATTTTCCTTTCTAATCAGCAAATTTGAGTAGACTCCCATGGTGCAGCCTCCAAAAGGGCCCCTTATTGGTTAAACCATGCTGAAAGGGTGTTCAGGGCAGTCTAACTACCTTTGTAAATATCTTAACGTTCTTTTTATGCCACTGAAGCAACATAGGTAATGAAGAATCACTGCGCATCCCTCTTCTGCTAGTTTCATTCTGTTGAGGAGTTTGTTTAATGGACAAAATCACTTTCTGAGGTCTTCAACAGCAGCATTAGCTTTCTCAGGTTAATTGTCTTCTCAAGTGTGTTAATTTTTAGGAAGTGCTGTTTTGCTTGACAGTAGTAGCACTGTCTCTAAGAAGAAGAATATAAAACAGCAATAGCTTTATGCTTTCCTATTCTATTAACATTCCAGAAATCAAAGCTTGCAGAGCCTGTGGGAAAGAAGCCAGTGACCATTAACCTTTGCTTTATTTTAAGCTTTTATAATTTCAGGAGTTTAATTTCAGGCTTGCAGCCTTCAGGCTACAGAGTTGAGACTGCAGTAAAATACAGCAAAGAAGCAAATGCGTGGCACAAGTTTAAAAACTTCGTTCCCCGAGACTCCCGATCATCCCCGAGTCCTAATGCAAAATTCATTTCAAATCATTTAGCTTGTCTCTACTTGAAACAAATGTGGTAGACTTCTGATTTGAGGAAGAGTGATTATAAAATCTTAGAATCATTAAAAGACGGGGGTTGAAAGGTACCTCTGGAGATCATCTAGGTCAATCCTCTGCTAAAGCAGGATCACCTAGAGAAGATCCCACAAGAACATGTCCAGGCAGGTTTTGAATGTCTCCAGAGTTGCAGACTTCACAACCTCTCTGGGCAGCCTGTGCCAGGGCTCTGGTACCCTCACCATGAAAAACCTTTCCCTTAAGTTCAGTCTGAACCTCCTATGTTCCAATCTACACCCATTGCCTCTTGTCCTATTGCTGAGCATCACCGAGAAGACGCTGGTCCCATCATCCTGCGAAATGTCCCCTAAATTTGCACCACAGATGCTCTCTGCTTTTGTAACAAATAAATTCTTCCTGGTTTAATAGTGGCCAGTTCAGGAAGCTGGCAGACCCCTCTGAGAAGCCGCAATGAGTATGCAATGCTTGATTGCGTTTCAAACTCTGAATTCCTCGTCAGCAGACTGGATTGATCAGAGCCGGCAGGATGGCTAGAACAGCATACTCATCTCTTCATACATATCAATCCATCAGAAACCACCCCTATTAAAAAGCAAGAAACTACTCTCATGCCCCTATTCTCTCCTTTCGTTTGACTCATCCTGATCCACTGGAACTCAAGACAATTTAAGAGTTTTCCAAAGGATAGAGTGTCCCACAAAACTCCAGCGCAGAGCCAATTAAGAATGCACTGGCACACGGCCTTTTGGGGTACGGTTACCATCAAGCCATGAGGGTGTTTCAGAAGGTCTAACCTTTATGACTAATTTATACTTCAAAGCACTCCACAAGGTTGGCCAAATTTTACGGAGACTTTGTCATACGCTGCAGTTTGCACATCAGCGCTATGAAAGTAGGACAGCGCTATCGTGCTGACGGGAGGCCTTAGCATTTAACAATTTCCTCACTAAACAAGCATGACTTGTGATGCCTGCAATAAATCCACTCTTCTCGGCATCGGCTTTTCAGCACGCTCTTTGAGAAGGAGACGGGGAGAAACTGCCTACCCCACCTTCCTCCCTTCTCAGCATAGTGTCTGTCAAGAGCAGCCACGCGTGGCCGTACAGCGCGAGAGACAGGCTGGGAATCTGAATCATTATGCTGCTGGTGCTCAGGAACAGACTCAGAAACCACGAGCGGCATAAGCTGTACTCAGACTTCACAGACGTGCATTACACTAACGAGACTTGCAGCATCGCTCCTGGTGACACTACAGACCTGTCTTAAACTGAAAGAATCCCTTGGTTTAGGGCTTAGAAAATTTGTTATGACTGTACGAGGTGCAAGGAAAGCCAGCACCGCAGTGAAAGGATGCTTTCATCATCAGCAGCCCTCTTTGCATTCTATTTTTCAAAGACTTAATTGATTAAGTAACACTCATTAGTTTCCATTTAGCACCAAAGCTGTAGGAAAACACAAAGAGGCCAATCAGTTCAGCAGAAAATAAGACAGCACCACGGATCCTCTGAGTCTCCTAGAAATCTGAGTCAGGGACTTCAGGTCATGTTGACCCATAGGTAGAAGCCTGCTGATACTACCCTTTATGTCATGTCCTAAATCTTTCTCCAGGAGAATAATCTACAGCCACCACACACTGTAACAAGGGTTGGGTTTTTGTTTCTGGTTTGGTAGGCTGACACCTACCAAAGGTGATGAATTCTGTGAAACTTTTATACCAAAGTCTTTCCTGTGCTGAACGCTCCAGATAGAAATGCCAGGTGGAAAGGACACAGGAAATGTTCTGACACACTGCAGTGCTCAGATGCCCATCAGCGCACTGCTCCTCTCAAACCACAGAACACCACTTTTGGAAGTTATCAGTTGCCTAGTGGGCCAAATGCCTGTTGCTGTTGTTGCCTGCTAACCTTGGTATTTGTTATTTATGTTCTGGGGAGTTAATAGACAAGGACATAGAGATTTCTTCTGAATTATATCCCTGACAAGATGAATACACCTCTTTTCTCTCTTTGCCTGGTGTACACAGGTCACCACCATCTATCAGGAAATTCTTTTTCTTTCTTAGAATTTTAATATTATATATACAAAAAACTCCACATAATATTCCAAAAAATTCAAACTGAAAAAACACAGCTCATCAAATAAGATATCTATTAATGAATCAATTAAATATTATAACATTCCTCCAAAACTTCATTATAGAATTAATTAGCTGTAATTAGAAGTAAATGTCACTCCTTAAGGTAATCTTAACAACTTTTTCTCTCTAATGAAACACCTTTCATTAGAGAGTCTTGAAAGACTCTACAAGAGGTTTTATGCAGAAAAGGCTCAAGATGTGGTTTCCTTACAGGCTAGGGCAGCACTAGGAGGAGATGTTCAGCCACCCACCAGCAGTCCCAACTGTGACCATCACATCTGCGTGACTGCCCAGTCCACAGAACTCAGGGCACCTTTTAAAAGTTTATTCATTAATATTATGTTATCGTATTTTCTTACCAAGAAGTTGTGTGGGACACGCGATTTAGATGAAATGAGAGCAAAGATTACACATCTACCACCTGAATTTAGAAAGGTACAACTTCTTTTTACACAAGGCATAACCTTAATCCTGTAACGATACACATTCAGAAGTATTACTTGAAGATCCATAGTCTGTCAACCCATAACATAAAATCACTAAGAGTTTATAATTGCCACAGGAATCACATTGGCCTGTCTGGTTTGGCAAGCTTTCCTCCTACACTGACAATGTAAAACTGATTATGATGGTCTACAGAACTTTAGGGAAACTCTGTGTCTGAGAGCACAACAACACTGCACCGGGAAGTATGGCAAGTCTTACAACAAATAGACAAACCAAAACTGTCATGATATTCATTCCTGCTAATATGACCACCATAATAAAGCTGGAGGCCGAGGTTTTTTACAAGACTCATTCCACTCTGTGGATTACAACAGTTCTTTCTAAAGTGGCTGATGATTGCTTAGAGATTCATGTGCAGTCAATTATTGTGAAATCATTACCGTGAATGTCTACTCAGATTAATGATTTCTATAAATTGAGAAAAATCACTAAAAGCAGATTTTGTATCTGTCATCTAGGAATCTACCATTAATAAACTTTTTCCATTAACAGCAATAGAAACATCACCTGTCAATTTAGGGTGCCAGGCAAAAAGCAGTTTTGCTGCTAAACCTTTTTCCATCCATCCCTGTAGAACATGATGGCAGGTGACAGCAGAGTGCAAGTTGTGCTCCACAAGTTGGAAATTCCGATCAGATTTCTGTTGACGACATCAGCCTTACGAAGGAGTTGGAATACTAATGAGATTACCAAAAACTTTGAATCAAACTTAAACAAATGTCAACACTAAATATTTAATTCCACCAAACTCTCTTCAGAAAGTTCTTATGCATGGTACACTAATCTCCCTTAAATTCAGGGATGCAATCACAGAGGCACAGATGGTTGCACTATCTCATAAATTGAAGGAATTAATAAATATTTCTTTCTTTTCTGTATTTATATATTTAACATATTTATACAGGAAGTGTCAGACACGGCCTGCCTACCCACCTTCCTGACTGTGAGCAACCTGTGTCTAACATGTAGAAGCACATCTTTCCAAACAAACCAAACCAACCAAAAAAAGACAGCCTACGACAGTTAGCGAAGAAGATGCTTTAAGCCATTATCCCTTCAGGCGCGTGGATCACATCTCATACTTTTAATTTTAGGTAACACACTCACGAGTGTTCTCATACTTTTAGTAAGTGAAATATTTTTATACAGAAAATCTACTGAAACCTTAACCTCACCGAGTTCTGGCAGCAAGTTACACAGATGAGTTATGGGCAGTGAATAAAAAGATTTTAATAGACCATTTTAAAAGCATTTCCCTACACCTTGAATCAAATCATCCTAAGCATTTTGCTCAGCAAGCTCCAAACCATTATTGTTTCACTTAATATTCCTTGAAAATACATAGTTATAACTGAACATAGGTTCAGGAAAAAAGGTGAAATATTTACACAGAGACATTTATTCATTTCCAGTGTATTTGCTAGTCTGTCACAGCGATGCTGGTTATGTCCTTGCTGTGCTCTGACCAAGCCTTTTGAACGCAGTGTTCAGAAGGACACTACCCACTCTTTTTTCATTACTAACACTTTGCTGAAGCACTAACAGCAGATGTTTATAGTTCAAACCATTCCTATCACTGCCAGCAGGCATTACATAACATTTGTCAATTAATTTTGCTTGGTATAGTAGCCCTCATTCATCTAGATCTGCTGAGTTCTGGAAGGTCCCGATGGCACATCTTGCCATTTCCCCTCTCACAGAGATGTCAAATTGCATAGCATGAATCTAACCTGAATTCCTGAGGGCTCCCTGCTGTTAACCTTTAGCCATGCAGAAAACTCCCAGTTCTCATTCCTTCTCTTTGTTTTCTGTCTCCACCCAGTTTCCACCCCACAGGAGAAGTTCCCCTTTCATCTCAGGAACATTTCGTTTCCTAAGTAGCTTCCTACGAGGAACCCTCATGAAGGCTTCCTCAGAGTCCACATATATTCTGTCAATGGGTTTTTCTTTGCCCTGTCAGACAGGACTGATCAGCAGTTGTGATATATCTGTTCTAAAAACCCAATATCTTTTCTTGGTTGGTGTTATTTTTAAGCACCTAAGACAGTAGTAGTTAGCCCCCATTTACCACTTCTGCTTGCCATGACGTTTAGGAGACCAACAAAAACCAGCTGCGTGCAATATTTCGCGTATCTACTGTACCATCCTCCCAGGACGCACTCGAGGAGGATTTTCTAGCAGTGGTTCTGATTTTTATTCTTTGGTGAGTTCACGTCAACCCCATAATGTTATTCTTAATTTATCTGTTTTCTGATTTGATTATATTCAGTGACCGTTTCCAACAGGATGTGCTTGTATTAGGCTAGACGAAGCATCAAGGCTTAACAGCTGCCATCTTCATCCATAGGCGCTGGATTAAATCTAGAAAAGTTTATTACAAAGCTATCAGTCGGTAGGGAGAATTCAGTCAGGAGGTCTTTCATGTTCCCTTTGGGATCAGGGACATGCATTTAAACATCAGGAGTTATTATGTTAAAAACTACCATTCAGTAATGGGTGTACTATTACATTTGATTAGAGTCTTATTGCAAAAGCATGTGGCTATCAGAAATTAAAATCTACTTCTTTTGCAGTTGGCAAACAGAAGTGTATGTAGCACCAGACACAAACGCAGGTGAGCTTACAAGTACAGCCAATGTTCAGAGAAAAGCGTATTTACTTCAAGTAATGTCATCCTAACAACCCATGCTTGAATGCCTCTGTACTCGAGTGAAAAGAGAAGAAATATAACATTATATAAACTATCTGTTTGTAAAACACACGAGTCACCACGCTTGGAGATATTTAGAAGATGTGGATTTGGCACACCAGGGACACAGGAGAGCGGTGGACTTGGCAGTGCTGAGTTAACGATTGGACCAAACGATCTTAAAGGTCTCTTCTAACCTACACAATTCTATGATTCATCTGCCTGCTATGTACAGATCAAGATTAGATGTATTTGTGATAATGTCGTCCTTATAGCCCCCTAGAAGGTTAAATATTCTCTCATTTCTGTAATAAATAAGCTGTTCTCTGCTTGCATGTAAAATATATTCTGTACCAGTAAAACAGCATCTGGTGGTGAGAGAAAGGAATGTGATTGCCATATGAGTCCAGCACTAGCTGTCACTCAAAATCCCATTTCACTGTATAATTTTATGAGTCTCACAACAAAAATCAGACTAAATATGTTCGTGCATTATTCTCTCTTTAATACATTATTGCTAATAATTACCAAGTTTATTTTAGGAAATTATTTGGTCAAAATTCTAGAGCAAAGCACTATGGGAAGATACTTAATCCTAACTGTTTGATGGCTTATTCTTCACTCCCCAGAGTGTGTGCTGACACAAACATTCTCTTTTCTCACTAAAAATACTGCAGCTCCCACTTGTATTTCTAAAGTGCAACTGGAGCAGTATAAAGAAAATTATCAAATGCTATTAATAA
Source organism: Rhinopomastus cyanomelas (assembly GCA_013400115.1). Taxonomy (NCBI): domain Eukaryota; kingdom Metazoa; phylum Chordata; class Aves; order Bucerotiformes; family Rhinopomastidae; genus Rhinopomastus; species Rhinopomastus cyanomelas. Next base: position 164,352 of record VXBP01007636.1, read on the forward strand.
GCATCATGCCTCACAATGTCCCATGGCATGTATGAAGCATGTCAAACACTTGGGGAATTACTGGTACATTAGTACTTGGACAAAGGATAAAGAAAGGCTGTGATAACTCATGTCAGTAGAGGAATCATGTTAAAAATCAGTAATAGCTTAGAAGAAGTGAGATAACATAGAATCTCCACATAACTAAAAGCCTGTGTCCACATACAGGAAAAGCATATTATTAAGGGCAATCATATCTCTCTTTTGGCACAGGGGCTTTGTCATGCCCAGAGAAATTAGAATAGCAGCTAGCGTGAAAAAACAGCAGTAAAGGTAGGGTTCAGTTACTTCAGACATGCTATGGTGCCAGACCAAATCTGTAGATTGTACTTAATGGAGTAGCTAGACAAGAACTCACTAAAATAAAACCAGCTTGTGACCAGCCATCAGCAATGTTGAGGACCTCTTTGAGACTATTACAACCAAGGAGACAGTGCGTAAAAGGAACCCTGATATACTTAGATTCAACATGTCTACTGCAGACAAAAGCTAAACAACAAAATAATTCCACTTGATTTTGAAAAACAAAAAAACAAAAGCTTCTTAAAAGAAAACAAAATGTCAGAAGGATTGGAATTGGAAAGTGCCAGAAGGTTATGTAAGCATTGCACAGTAGAAGGTAAGAGCATACATGTACCACCTACCTAAAAAAATGCTGCTCAAAGAGCAAAAAGGCCAATGTGTTTAAACAACAGGTTAAGAGAGAGTGTTAGAAACAACACTGTTAAAGAAGATCACGGCACATTCACATCAGTATAACAGAAAGGAACTTACATCAGCTTAGGCAGGTTAGTTGTAGGAAAGACAGCACGACAAGCTACACAACAGTTTAAGCCAACCCTTCATTGCCACCATTTTCATTTTAAATGCCATTTCCATGAGCACAGCCTTAGAGAAAATGAAACAAACTGATTCAGGTTAGTCTAAAGGCTACACCCTCAACAAATAAAAGCTGTACAGTATTCAGAACTGGAGAAATTCCACACGGTTGTGGCGGTACCAAGCCCTCTCTCTCAGTGCACACGCTTTCTGTGGCACTCTGCATCGCCTCCTGCTAGCTTACAGGGTAGAGCATTTTCCCTGGCAAGAAGGCTTAATTGTGTTGTATTGGGAGTCAGTGCAAAGGAGACCAGTCCTTGGCCTTAAGCACAGTACTGGGAAAAATAATCTTCCCCTGCTGTGAGGCTGCTCAGGACACCAAGGAGACATTAATTTCTTGCCCAGGTACTGAGGTAGATCATAATTAAACCTTCAGCTGAAAAGCATTTAAATATTTTTCTATTAACTTCTACAATATGTTTTTTTTGAGCAGCTCCTCTTATACAGTACCACTGCGACTTCTAGAAGGAATGTTAATTTGCTATGCTAGTACTTAAAGAATCATACAGTACTTCTCTTACAACAGCAAGAGAAAAGGAAGAGCTTTATAATACAGAAGATATTTGGATTTGGCAATTAAACCTCAATTTGTATTTCATCTAGCAATACAAGAATTCTGCTAACATTTTCAGAAGACTTTAAATGTACCTGCATTAATGCACAGCCCATAACCCATCAGAGCTTCCATCTCCTGTAGTGCAGCACTAGCTGCCAGATCAGCTGTGCACAGGAAAAAATTCCCTTACTTTGACTAGATTCTCCAGTCAGCTTCAACAAAATAAAATAGTAGCAGCTCCAAACCTTGATTTTAGAAAAGCTCTAAAGCATGTCACCCCCTGTTAATCAGAAGCACAAGGTCTTTCGAGTATCATACAAACTCCAGTGACACAACACTACTGTTTGGAGAAGCAAGGGAAGCACATTAAGCCATTCTTATGCCAAAATAAGACTCAAAATATGAGGATGTCCCCAACTGATCTGATTTTCATGCTTTAAACATTATTCAGACTTTAAATACAGAAGAAGGAGTGACGCACCATTCCCTTCAAAGCAAAAAGGCAGCGTAACAGTTTCTATCCATCAGCTGCACAAAGCAGGGGGCATGTTCAGGATCTCTGTGCAAGTCAAACTACTAAGTAAAAAATCTGACAACTTCGGCCACGAAGAAAAAAAGACTTGCACATGAGGGCCTGCATCACGATACTAACAGAACATCAAGGAGATGTGCAGCTTCGAGATTAGCTCAAAGCATGCGTGCCCTCCTGTCAGTGGTGCAATAGGAATTCATCCTGCTTTGCAGTGATCCTTGAGCAAGGAATCTTTGCTGTGTTCTTCACTACCTCAGCTTCCAAATGTAGCTGCAAAACTACTCTCCAAGCTCCCCAATAATAACAGCAATACCTCTAGCCGCAGAGCCACAAACTACAGTAGCAGCAAGGTGCAGGAATAAATCCTAAGGAGCAACAGGGTAGCTAATAGAAATCAGGAATTGAGGAGAAAGGGTTTGAGGAGCAGCACAGAAGGCGTTGAGAGGAGTTCCAGGGTGATGCAGGCAGGCGAGGATGGGAAAAGGGGACTGAGCCTTCAGCATGCTCTCACTGCAAAAGCTACATCCTGCTGCTGACACAAGACAATCAAAAACCGATGCACGGTCTGCAAGGTCTTCATGAAAATGTGCAGACTGGATAATGAGAGAGAAACCTTTGGCACTGAGGAGAAATTACTGATCTCTTCCACCAAAGGCTGCAGCTTCACCGTTACTTTCAACTAATTCCAGGCGGTTGGGAAAGAGGGTGGGAAAGGCAGGATTCTCTGTCACTAGACCCTGTCCTGGGCGCACAGATCCGAGTACAAAACTAATCTTTCTGCTGTTTTAGAGTTATTTTCTAGTTGTTCCTCCCAGGCTGCATCAGTTGGCTCAGGCTAAGCACCTCAAAGGCACAACTGGATGAAAGGGTCATGAAACCACAACCACAGAGGGCCCCAGCTCCATGCACGGTCCTGGGCAGCTCTTCTACCTTTGCAGCAAATCCCGTGGTTCTTCACAAATCCAGCTCACCACTACTTTACAAACATTTCCGCCCTGCTCAGATCACTAAGGTTTTTTTATTCACAGCCGTGGGCTACCGGAGAGAAAGCCTTGGTGTGCCTAGCAGACTGCAAACAAGCAGTTACAACGTATGAAACGTGTAGTGGAGACAGATTTCAGACCTCCAGTGACACGACACAGTTTAGCAAGGCGTCAGGGAAGAACAGTTGGCTATGAGATCTCCATAAATAGCCAGTTTGCAAAGAAGCTGTTCAAGTTCTAAAAAATCTGTTCACATGTCTATTTTCAGCTCTTTATCTCATTATTTCATATAAATGTTCAGAACAGACTTCATACTCCTGAAATTTGAAGTGGATGTCTTTGCGGTTTTTGGTTAGAAGACGACATGTTTCACAGATACAAATGGGGAGAAATTAATCTGTGTGACAGACTAAGAGAAGGATCAAATGGCAGCAGCTCCAGTTCTACAAATCAAGCAGTAATAATTCAAAAATGAAGTAAGAATCCCTTTATGAGTAGAAGTGCCATTTATATTTGTCTCTAAATAAGCAAGTTACTTCTTTTCAGAACCTGCTCAGACAAACTACATTTGAAGTTCTTCTTTGATGTGTCTCAATGACACTAAATAAACGCAAGAACTGCCTTTTGGCAACTCTCTAGATCCTTGTCCTTGCTTAGCTGCTTAAAAGTCACCTGGCTCTGGCTCATCTGCAGCTCCATACCTGAAAAAATTTTCTTCTAGATTTTTTTGTTAGGTTTTATTCCTCCCTTGTCCCCTGGTCTCACTCATTCTAAAGGGAAAATGCACAGAGATACTAAGACAATAATTTCATACTGAAATAACCTGGCTTCAGACACATACAAGTCAACTGTGGGAGCTTAACAAGTGCTTCATATGTCTCTTCATCTGGAAGAAGGAGAAAGGAGTGGGATGAAATGGAAGCAGAGATATTATATCAAGGGCTCTTGGAGCTCAAGCTGTCGAAGTAATTACAAGTCAAAGACAAATCCAGAAATCACTACTGCCAAAAACTAAGGTGAAATATTCTTAATGGAAAATATCACTTAGCATACTGTTAGAACAGTAAAATTCTGCTGCTGCTGCAGTGACTCAGAAATACTAATGAAACCTCAGGAGAGGAACAGGGCTACTGAAACAGGTAAACTGGGACTGAGCATCCAGAAACTGAAAAATACTTTGATAGATCTATCCTTAAAATTGTTAAAATCTGGTGCTTAGGGGTATGATTTAGTGGTGACCTGGCAGTGCTGGGTTGAAAGTTGCACTTGATGATCTTGTGCTTCAGTGGGTGTGCTTTACATCCCATAACACCCCCTGCATGCACACACTTACACCCTTTGGAGAGGTAACTTGGGTGATGACAATGCGGAGAGGAATGAGACATCTCTCCCAACTCTGCAGAATGCCATGGAAAATTCGGCAGCTTTCAGGAGACACAGAAGTGGCTGGGAAGGCAGGAGCACTGGAAGCCTTGGTGCTCTTACAGAGCAGCTTGCCACTAGTCTCCTTGCCAAGGAACCTGGTGGTCTATCTCTGGGATAATACTGGAAAGTTCAGTCTGACAGTTAGAGAGATGGGAGAGAAAATGACACACGAGCCTGAGGTAGATGTTGAAAAACAGAAGCAAGACATTGAAGGCATTTTTCTCTAATTATTGCAGCCCACAAACGATGAATCTCTGCAAGTAGCACATTTCAGACAACTTTATACTTTGCTCTTCCTCTCAGCCTCAGTTTTAATGTTTAATTTCATGTGGAAATGCGTCTATTTGTGTTAGTTGGGGCTGTTTAGTTTGAGGAAGAGGAGGCTGAGGGGAGACCTCATCGCTCTCTACAACTATCTGAAAGGACAGGGGAAAGATGTTGGTGCTGGGCTCTTCTCACAGGGAATTAGTGACAGAAGCAGAGGGAAGGGCTGCCAGCTTCAATAGGGGAGGGTTAGACTGGCCATCAGGAAGAAATTCTTCCTGGACAGAGTGGTCAGGCATTGGAATGGGCTGCCCAGGGTGGTGGTTGTATCCCCATCCCTGGATGTATTTAAAAGTCACTTAGATGTGGTGTTGGGGGATCTGGTTTAGGGGTGAACTTGTAGAGTGGGGTTGATGGTTGGACTAGATGATCCCAGGGGTCTTTTCCAACCTGAACGATTCTGTGAAAGGTCTCTTCCAATCAAAGATACTCTGTGGTTCTGTGATCTGTCTTTACCATCATATTAACAAATGTTAGAAAACCCTCAGCCGAGCCTAATAACGAGTTTCTACACTCACTACCAGCCCATATGCACACTAAAAAAGCTCCAGGTGTGCAGATGAATTCTGAGAGCTCATCCTTGCAGAGAAAGATTTAGGAACTCACTTAAGACCAATTTTGCACAGTTTATCTTTTCATTGCCCAAGGTCTATAAAAAGTATTACCTTGCTGTTATTTCCCACTAACACTGAAATAACTGAAGATATTTCAGCATTTTCTTAGACGGTTGTTGCCATGAATATGTCACACCATTCAGGTTCACTCAAACCTAGTGAGGCTTCTCAGCACTCTCACAGTGGATTAGACAGCAAGAGAAAGTAATTTGTGTGGTAGGCACACACAGAACACTTCATAAACAAAACCTTCATAGTAAATGATTTTTCTCTTTATGAATTCCAGTAGAATTTGGTGTGGGATTGTAAACACTAAAGTAATTACAGCAAATACCATAATCTCTATTAAACCAACTCTTGGGCTTCATGAAGAACAAATAAGAAAGTTATGACAGATCACTTAATGAAATGTTTTTTGAGGGCTGACAAAGTATCTAACATAGCTGCTTTATTGAAAAGTTGAATTAGATTACTCTTATAAGAACAAAAAAGAAAGCAATATTTACCCACATTTCTTAAGAACCAAGAATTATTCTTCCCTTTTTTGTTTCATATTACAAAGAAAACGAATTATGTAAATATTGATCTCCATAGGTCTGAAATGATGGCCAGTACCGCCGAATCCTTGAAACATGGTTGGAAGAAGTAAGTGGGAAAATGTTGTAAACCACTGTAGAACTTCCTAGTGCTGTGTGCACCTTGTGAAGAAATGTCTGCCAGACAGAATAGACAGAGGTGATTTACAATAAACAAGTTCTGTTCAAAACTAGCTGGCACCAAAGGGCCGACTGATCTTCATTTAACATCATTACATAACCACGAATTAAATTAAATTAAGAACTAGCTGCCTTTTCAATGTGAAACTCAATTTGTCAGTGTCTCTTTCACACTTGATGACAAATGACAAGATCGTTTCTTCCTGTTTTTTAAGCAAGGCAACCACATTTAACTGACAGTTACTGGGACGTCTCATTATGCAGGTTAACTGCACTGTGGAATAGTCTAGTAGTATGTGCTTATAGAAAACACAATGGTTTAAGTGTCACCGAGTCGGAAGAGATAGGAATAGGATGAGTGACAAGTCCATTTGTTCCTTCTCCCTTAGGACAAAGCCATTTTCTCTTCATTTACCGCTGAAGAAAAATCGGGGAAGAAAAATCACTTTGCACGTGAACAGGTGTAGCTGCCTAGTTTACAAAACTAATGCAAACCAGTTAATTCCACTGACCTCCACTGAAAAGAATCTTACACAGGATCCTTGCAAAGCTTCAGCCTCACAGAAACCCAGAACTTCCAGAAAAGACTGGGGGAGAAACCCTAGACTGCTTGTGAAACAATATACTCCCCAGTGGAGTTCTTAGCAGCCTAGACAAACCCCTGTGGAGGCTCTGATTGATTATGCTGCTGCCAGGGGCTGAATAAACCCACAAAGGAGGAGACACGGCCATAGTTTCATTTATAACGCTGTAAAATTCTCATCATATTTGCTCAATTAGTAAGTACATGAGTTCACAGGGTAAGCTTTTCCATTAAAAGATGAAAGAGAAGGAGTGGTGCCTATCTGTATCTCAACCCAGAGACACAGCGCACTGCCCAAACTTCACCCACACAGTGCTTATACGAGACAAAGGCAAGGAAGTGAACCTCACCAACGTGTTTGAAGTGTGTTTTGAATTTATGGAGCAGGCAACTCTTCTGGTCATACAAAACAAAGTATGGCTTTTTAATATTAAAATACTCCTAACTTTAATTATATACAATACACTAACAGCAAACGTTGTTTACTTCCGTGGGAATCCTGGATAAAACCAAATAGAGGATTAGACCCAAATATAGTTCAAGCTACAAGTCTATTTAATGTTATTTAATGGAGAAAATTGGTTTTGCACTGAAATAACTTTAATGAAAGCTAGTGAAAGGCTTGCTAGAGTTTTGTGATGGGAATCGGATGGTGCCTTAGCTTTGTTTCAATGTTACTAGGACCGCTCATCCTCCTTCTGCTTTTTAATGGTCCAGGAAAGGGCTGTGGGGTCAAGAAGAGATACTAATTTGAATTCACCAAAGAAAAGAGCTGTCTGAAAAGCTCACACCATAAAAATTATTTCTGAAATTCTATGATTCCTAATAATTCACTTAGAAAAACTTTAACACATCTGAAATACAGCTCAGAATAGCGGCATCGAAACGACCTAATCCATAGTGCCCAAGTTACTGTGGATGTGGGTCACTTTTTTTTTTTGGCGTAAGACTCTCTAATATTTATTATTTAATTACATTTCAGGACAAAGGTGGATGAATAGAAGCATTTTTAAAAATTCTGCCCCATAGTTCTAAATAGCCCAGCAGCTTTAAATGTAGTTAATTAATGTCAAGAAAGCTAAAAAGTGTGCTAATAGGAGATCTGGATGAGATAGCACTCAAAAAGAATGAGTATATAAAAATTGAGATTGGAGGAAGTAATAAAAAGATGTCAGAGTTACCTTCAAATAGGATAGAAATTAATGTTGGCTCCAGGATCTTTTATATAAACTACAGGAATTCTAGCAGAATTACCTCACTCCAGCTGACCTCAGTTGATAAAATGCATCCAGCTGCAGATACTGCATTATTAAGAAAATTTAAAAAGGTGAAATAATGTAGAACTAAAGATTAAATAATATTATAATAAATACTGTTAACATTACCTTTGTTGTGATTTAATTGGTTTAGTGTGGGAAAGATTGAAGGAAACAAGAGAACAATTCCCTGCTTGACAAAAATGTTTTGAATTCGTGTGCAAAAGGTGCAATAATCAACACAATCAATAACAAATGGAAAAAACTGCCAGGAAAAACAAAATCCAGGAATCTGCAGGATTTAGGTTCTGTTATCCAGGATTTAGACTGGATAAAAAAGTATTTTGTCCAACTTTATTTGCAGTTTTCTCTTCAACCTGCTCTCACAGCAATAGGATTTACTGCTTCTACCCTACCCAGGGAAGAAAGCCGGAGCTGTAGAAAGACGCTGTGTGAAAGCTCCCTGTTAGTCACTGAAGCAAACACAATTTGTAGCTAGGAGCAACTTTCATTCAGTTTCTCCCATGCTTCTGAGCTGCCAGATGTTGGCAAAGAACACATAATCTACTTACAGGCCAAAAATAAAACCCACAGTTTAACTGAGGTTCTAGGCAGCTCTAAAACTTCCTATGTTAAGTTCTCAAAAAATATGAAGTGGTAAAGGATTACAAATTTGTCAGCGTAATTAGAAAAGCAGGCTTTTAATAAAAAACAGGCTTTCACGTTAAAAAGGTGAACAGATAGCTGCACAGATGATACAGAGGAAGAGGGGCGATTCTCAACAGGTCAGCAAAAAGTGTTCTGGGACATCTCCTCTGGATTAAAGAATAAAATCAACGTGTATTCCAGTAAAAGGAAGCTCTAAACTACTCAGCATAGAAACCAAACTGACACAAATCATGTATTCAGCACACTGAGTGATAAAGGAGCCTCAGAAATATAGGACAAGCAGGAGTAGCCAGATATGATATCATCGAGCTCATTTAAAATCTACCTAAAGGTAATTAGAACAGGCCAAGCTCATTCCACCTTTCAGGATAAATCAAGTCCATGGACTAACTGCGTGATGAAGAATCATGATGAAGGGACAAAGTAGATTCTTACTTCCTCACCTCTCCTCGAAACCGGGTATAAATGCAGTTTCAAGGCTTGTTTTTCCTCTGTAGAAATGGCAATATTTTGTAGCACATTCCATTAAGGAGGTGGTTCAGCAGTGGGCTTGGTGCAGCTGGGTTAGTGGCAGGGTTTAATCATCTGAAATGTCTTTTCCAACCTAAAAAATTCTCCAATTCTGTGATTTCAAGGAAGTTCAGTTAGAAGGCTGCTCATACGGTGCACAATTTGGCAGCAATGGGAGTGAGCAGAGTAGGAAGTGCTTCAAGCACACAGATTCGTTCAGGGATGACTCTGACTTTTCCTTATGCAAAAACACAAATGGCTGAAAGAGATTTAGCTTCTGAGAGACAAAAAGGCCAATATTTAGGATAAGTGGGTTGTATGGCCCTTAGATGTAGAGTCCAACTTGGTAACCTATATGTTACAAGCAGTCATCACGAAAAAACCCTCAAATAATCCAAAACAACAAAGCCCAAACACTTAAAAAATGGTTAGCACATCAGGGCATTCCCATGTCCCCAGGATACAGCAAAGGTCCCAGATAAAATGGAAAAAAAAAGGTGAAGCTTTGCCATCTAACCAAACCTTTCTGACATCCACACTCTCCTTCCACCCACTGCCAGTCACTGCAGTTAACTCTGCGAGCAGCTCATGTAAAGACAGCAGATGCCATAAACTGAGGTTTTCCTCATTTGTGCTGTGTACTGTTCTCCTAACAGCAGGGCAGAAATGCCACCTCAAGGTCTTGGGGAAATTCCAAAACCTGCCAGAAATACCAAAACTGTGAGAGAAAATACAGATGGGTTTCCAAAACAAGGGATTTTAAACAACTATATCTGATTAAATGAAGCGTGAATAGACATTATTTGTCTGAATTAAGTGGATGGCTCAGCAGCAGGTGTACCAAACGGTTGGTACACATGGAGTTTGACACTGTGGTCACTTCAGCAGCGTTCCACGTTGCTCTTCCACAGTCAAAAGATTTTACAAATGCTCCAAGAAGAATTATTTTTGTTGCCATGTACATATGTAAACTCTGCAAAGGCCAATAGCTGTTCTTTGCAAGGAAATTAGCTACCTGTGGCTAGTATAGCAATTTGGTTTTAAATATAAGAAGTCAAAACCCCAGCACTTCCTTATACCATGCACTACAGCTAGAACTGCTACAACTGTCTTGTTTTCAATGTTTGAAGTTACTCTACCTACTCCTCACCTAGAATTCTCACTTCACCAGCCAATAGCCACAGGTCTTGCTGTATCCAAGCTCTGATTTATGTAATACAGGAGAAAATGCATTTCAGTAGAAACCTGACCTTCATCAGTCCTGTAGGTCTCTTTCCTGTACCTGAAGCAGTAGAAAAGGGAAGGGCTAGCTAACCCCAGTTCATGTGCTACAGAAACCATGCCAAATGCTACAGGAGGAACTGTCACCCAAAAGTACACTTCCCACAGAACAGTGCTGGGTCTGAGCAGGCTTTCTACCAAGAACATAAGTCATGAGTCCAGCTAGACTCATCTAATGCTATGCCTGAATAGTTCAGAACAAAGGCAGCAGCAGAAAAACCTACCTTAAATGCAAGTCAGCAACGGTCTTGCATCAAAACCCTAGATTTTTCAATGTCCTAAATTTCAGAAAGTCTTCATACTGGTCAGCATGTGGTTCTCCTAAGGAATAGGTCTGCAGACCTTGTGACTCCTCTCTACTTAGAAGCCTGCTAGGCTGTAAGATGAGGAGAAGTAACTGTCTTCATTGTGACTCATCTTGTGAGCACACCTGAATGAGATCAGTACCTGCCAGTATGGCACAGGGGCCCAGCAAATTTGGTGTTTACATAGCACAGCAATTACAGAGATTTTCTGGGAGAGTATCTGCAGCTTTTCTTCTCATATTTGTTTCCAAACATGTGGTCTTTTCCCAACAGATGAGAGGCAGATAGGAATCATTTCATAATCTGTCTAGCAGCACTGAGACTATATTAGCCAATTTGTGAGCAGATGTGAACTAAAAAATGAAATAGAGATTATACATGCCAAAATTTAGTGCTAATAAAACCAGGCAGTGTCAATTAGGCTTGTTCCACATGTGTGAAATGTTTGCAGATACTAGCCACAAGGCCAGAGGGTGTTAAAAGCCAGTCTCCTGAGAATAACCGTTTGGCATGTCCTAGTACCTTTGTAAAAGTTATGCCACTCTCATCCAGCCACTACCAGCTAGATTCCAAACTGCCTGCTCAGAAACAATCACACAGAAGACAGCAGCAGCATTAGTTGCCACCCTTATCTAAGTGTCCATTGGCACAGACTACACATGTAGTTACTGCCTTTGGAAAAACCCTAGTCTCAAGGACCAGGTTCGCTTTTGTTTTCTAGCTGCGCCACATAAATCTCAATTTCTGAAATGTAGTAACTTACCTGCTATATTATAAGCAACCACTGTCCCCTTGCTATTTCTTCTCTAACTCAGTGCTTTTGACTTGAAAAATAAGCATATGCATTAAAATGATCTTTCAATTTCTAGAACCCTTCACAGTAACTTTATCAGCCACCAACTACATTTTTAGCTGCAGGTTACCTAAGCAGGTCTTATTCTGCTGCAATCATTATTGCCAAGTAGTTCATTGAAGTTCAGTGGCATTATTTATTTAATAAGATACTGCTCAACATAAGAAAGAATTAATGAATCCAGCTTCCAGTAAGGTGTCTGCCTCATTTCAGACAGAATTATGCTTCTCCTAACCACACACACATTCCGTGGTAATTTTCTCCTATCCTTCCCCCATGCCAGCTATTCAAGTCATTCTTAATTAGCTCTGTTTTATTTACAAAAGCTTGTTTTGGTAGACTTTCCCCAGGAGATTTAGTAAAGAGCTGTATGAAGCTTTGTTTTACTTACCACATCTCCTGTAGCACTTTCAACAAGGAGGAGACGAGAACGTTTAGAAGGACAGAACTGTGTTTGGAGTATGAAGATTTCTGCTACTTTTAGAGACCATCTCCTAAGAGTGGTTTTCTCAGTAAATCATCATGTTTTTCCATGCCTGTGTATGTGTGAGAGCAAGCTTGTTAATTCTTAGCTAACCTATTTTGGCCTAAGGTGGTAGCACACAAAGTTCTATAAAGTTCCTCCAAATTCTGTGAATAGCAAGAACAAACCGAGAGAGAGTGCGTGGATATTCCCACTGAAGGAAAGACGCAGTAGACTGTTCTTTCAGATCAAGAGAACCTTCAAGGCAGTAGAAGGTTCCATCAGCAGCAAACATCTCCTACTGCTGTTTTTCACACATAATTCAGTAGTAGTTTCTAAGTTTGGAAGAATGGCAGTTAATTGCCTTGAAATGATGCTCACCACTAAAAAAAAAAGTAGGAAAGTGCTTCCCTGGTGCTGAAGTTCATTAATGCGTCAGTTTGCTGGATGGTACTGACCACACTTTAAAAGCACACAGTCAGTAAATATATTCAACCTGCAAGTAGATTGTGAGTAAAATGCACTGCTAAAGCTAAATTGCAATCATGTTCTGAAGCAAAAACTTGCAGACTGCTTTTTGAGGCTGTAAAATGAAAAGTGTGTGTGGGCTGAACAAAACTTGAGGACTTGGAGTTTTAAACTTTTTGGTGTTTATGAATCCGAGAGCTGATCGTTCATCTAAAGCACAGGCCATCAAAAATAACTGCAGGATCTTTCCATTAAGTGGACGAAGAAACAGAATTAAGCAGAGAAAGTTTTGCTGCAAACGTGTCTGGGTGACCAGATGTGGCTCCATATCATCACATACCCATTTGCCTCCTTTCCTACCAGTTTTTAAGCAGCTAGTCTTGCCTGGGCCCATCTGACCTCCACCTTTTCTAAGACACACTTGACTTTTATTTTAGAGAGAGAGAAGGCGGAACAATTTGTGTCATTAAAAATGTCAGTTCACAGTATCACAGTATTACCAAGGTCGGAAGAGACCTCATAGATCATCAAGTCCAACCTGTTACCACAGAGCTCAAGGCTAGACCATGGCACCAAGTGCCACGTCCAATCCTGCCTTGAACAGCTCCAGAGTTGGCGACTCCACCACCTCCCTGGGCAGGCCATTCCAGTGGCCAATGACTCTCTCAGTTCTACAGGAGTAGTGAAGCTTAAAAACTTAATTTTTGCAATTATTGTAATTAAAGCACTTAAAAATTAAATGAAACTCAATTGCTAAAAGAATTGAGCTGTGAGAGTATTTTCATTTTTTTAAGATACCCCAAAATTTCAGAAACAGACTAAAAGTAGTTTAAAGAAGTGACAAATGTTTAAATGTTCTTTTTCAATTTAAAAACATTCTCATTATGAATTATTAAATTTTAAACAAAGGTATTAATTAAAAACAAATTCTGATTAAAAATGAAGTTTCAACTTTCACATCAGTACAAAATGTGAAATCATTACCTTGTTTTACTAGGAAAAAAACGAAGCTTTTCTATCAGCACATATTAAAAATTAGTGTCCTTGGTTTAGATGTGGTGCTTCAGTTGTGCCAACATTCCATTTAAAAGAATAAATGAGCTTTCTCTTATTTGTTTACCTTCTATGAATTGCCTCATATTAATAAAACATGTTTCTGGCAGACACTAGGTTTTTGTAAACAAATATCTATGTTTTACGCTTTTGTCTCTCTGTAGACTCCCCATTCATTAAAAATAAACATTCTGTATCTGCAGCTTTTGCTTGCTTTTTCAGGCTATACAAAAGTTAAAAGTAGAGGTAGGCACACAAAAGTAAAGTATATATCTATTTTAAAAATAAATCTGCTGATGCTACCTCCAAGATTTCAGTTTTTCACTAAATTTAGTAGAAAAATCCCAGCATTGAATTGAGTAGCATTTTAACCACGTGGTTGAAATGGCTTCCTTCATGTGTCTGAAGAGCTTGGAAGGCTCTGTCATGTCTCCCAGTGAGACTTGGTTTACATTTCTCATGTTTACTTTAAACATCACTTTCAAAAGTGTTCAAATTCCTAGCTTACAGACTACTTAAAACATGTCCAAGAGCAATTAGTGCCTTATTCTAATTTTCAGTGCACCCTCTGACACTGGTGGTTGTGGAGTTTCCTTCACTGGAGATGTTCAAGGCCCGCCTGGATGTGTTCCTGTGTGACTTGGTCTAGGTGATCCTGCTGTGGCAGGGGGATTGGACTAGATGAACTTTTGAGGTCCCTTCCAAACCCTAATGATTCTATGATGATTCTATTGCATCGTGATGCTGGAACAGTCCTTGACACTAGGAAGCAGTGGGTTAAACACAGACATGTCTGCGGAAAAGACGGGACACGCAGTCTAGGCACACGACTGAAAATTACTCCTGTCTCCTTCCAAAGTCTTGGGAAAGTTATCTAACTTCTTTCCTTCAATTTTCACCCCTATAAAATGAAAATATTAACACTTAACAACTTTGAAGGATATGATGAACATTAAGTCATACTTGTAAACTGCCTTGAAGGCAAAATACACTATGTGAAGGCAAAGTGTCACCTCCATAATCAAAAATTCATGGTGTATCCTTTCCTCCTCCGTATATATATAGGCAGGAAATTATCTTACCAAGGAGATTGATGATGCCTGGAAATTATAGGCAGCCACCCTCTAAATGACTGTGCATGAGTCACTTTAAAGTATTGTAGTTCTTTACTCAGTGAGACTGTATTGACATTGGCATATATTGTGAGGATTACAGAGCTCTTTTTAAGAGGAGGAGTTGTTACTGGAGACGACCTGTAACCAACACAAAAAGCAGATGCAGCAAACTTTCCAATGATGGAAGAGATGTCAGCTGTATTTTCCTACCCCGATCCCAAAACACACGTTTCCAATCGTGTCAGACAGAAGCTGCACACCACCAATACTACTAGCTAAGCTGGATTAAGATCTGAATTCAACCCTATTACTTACGCTGCGTCACGTGTCTCCATCACTTTTTTCCCCACACAAACAACGTTACCACCATCTGCCCTTAGAAAAGGAAAGAGCTACAACTTGTGTTCAAGGCACCTCAACACATCAGATAAAGAACTGAGCTGACTAAAGTTTATAATCAAAAGCAAAATTAGAATAAGAAGCATTTCTGAAATTATTCACAAGCATACCTTCAGCAAATTTAAATTAAGGTAGTTGCACAACTTGATGTATATGAGGACGAATCTCCATTGAAATTCCATTATTTATGGCTTCACCTTCTGATGGTCTGCACTCTGAATTCTAGTGATTCTGATTCCATGGCTTCTCCAGTGAGGTGAGCCTGCTCTGGCAGGGGGATTGGACTAGATGATCTTTCAGGATCCCTTCCAATCCCTGATGATTCTATGATTCTGTGAGCTGTCTGGGTTTGATCTTTTGTAAATGAAAGACCACCAAGTGACATTCTATGTGAGAGTAGCAGCATTTCCACTGAAGAAAGTTTAGAAGACTAAATTCAAGCACTCAGGCTTATCCTGACACCCATCCTGTCTTCACTAATTCTCAATTATTTTTTTGGAATCCAACATGAGACCATCAATGATCCTACCCAAATACCAAGGATATTTAGTTAAAAAAACATCAAAATGTGGCCTTCTGTGTCTCAGAAATGGAACACCAAATTGGAAACAAGCAAAAATGTCTTTTTTTTTCCTGTCTTAACTGTATAAAGCTCCTAAGTGCCTCCTATCTTAGCTTTGGCCTTGAAATTAAATTCGAATTGCCGGGACATACATTATTCTGAAGGCACCGAGCAAGCACAACAGTATTTTGTGTTTCAAAAACCTGTTTCACCATTTTTCATCTTCTCGTTTCTAGACTTAGCAAGCCCAGCTCTTCCAGTCCTTCCTCATAGCTATACTTTTCTAAGCCACTCATCAGTTCTATTTCTCCAGCTTGTCTGCATCCTCAGAGTGATGCCCAAGCCCAATACAACATACCTCCTTTTCACAATTAAGTATCCAAACTGAAGTCATCCCAAGCATGAGTACTGTAAATATTTCAGCAATATTTGTTACCCCTGTAAAAACATAAATTATCCTCCTGCCTCTTGAGATTTTGCTGTGTGCATGTTTTCCCAACATACGACAGTGAGAAAAGTCAAGTGTGTGTTGCCAAAAACAGAATAAAGTAACACAAGTTCTCCTGGCTGGTTGTGAGGAAAACATCGAAAACATGAAATAAGTCAATAGTAAAGATTCGAAAATCAAGGTAAAACCAAATAAAAATAACTTTCAAAGGCATTTATTTCTGATCTGCTTTTTCAAAACCTTAGAGTTTGGAATGCTTCCCACTTTTCTGATGCATTCAGGATAACAAGACAGCAACTGACCTGCTGTTCTCTCAGCACTAGAATGATGCAAAGCAGAAGTAACTCAGTACATACGACAAATTCTATAAATTGATTCTTAAATTACTTTGCATTTCCTGTTTCCAAATGAAAAAGAATACAGCCACACACAGCTCATTAAAAAGTGTCTAGACCAGTTTTTCAACTTTACTGACTGATGCTAGAAAGAATAGTCTGGGAAAACTGAAGCTGAAAACCTCATTTGGATTAAGTTCTTCTGCATGAGCTTTAAGAATGAAAAATTGCTTAAGGTCAGAGACAGCAATTTGCACATGTATTTTCATTGTGCACAAGAGACACGTGAGGTTCTGCCTTCGGTAGACACAGTTCTTCAATTTAGCATTGATTTTGACTTGATAAGTTTAGGGGTTCCGTGAGAAAAGGGAACCTAGAAGTACAAGACGCATGGACTCACATCAGTAGACGTTAAAGGCTCAGGCACTTCTGAAAAGCATGAGGTTAAAGAACGTTGCTGTTCACCTTCCTTAACACTTTTGACAAAGAGCTGCAAACTTTTCCTAGCAAGCCTTTTCCTGTGGTTAGGCACCTGCGATAAAAAGCCAACAGAACACTAAGCACAAAATGACTGCAAAAAACGTGAAGAACCATTTAAACCTCAAGCTACCACAGACATGCAGAGACTTAATTTCTATCAGGAAAACACTGTTGCAGGAACTGTAAAGTACCTATTCAGATTTTTTTTCCACAGATGCATCCAATGCAAGCCCTCAAAACCCTTCAGAACAGGTCTGAAATCACCGGGATTTTCTTCCCATGAAGGCAGTGCTCCTTTTGTTCCAAGAGAGGCTTTGTTTTACGAAGAATACCGTAACTCTGGACTGCTGAGTAACGTGAGACCACGGTACCTTCTCTGTGTTGCAAAAAACCCAGCATCACTCCAACACTCTAGGCATTAACTGCTGATAACGTGACTCGAAGCATCACTCTTCCACATCACATCAAAGAAACCTGTGCTGCCGCTTGCAGTGTTTTCTGATGTTTCTGAGGCCAGCTGCCTCTGTCTTTCACTGGAGCAGGACAACCACCACAGCATGTCCTGCCATTTCCACAAGAACACACCCAGTTTTTCTCTTGGCCCTCTCTGTTTTGCTGTACACATTAACTCTTGGGTCTGATACTTCACTGCGTGATTTCTCGCACCATAACACAGCAGCCCCAATTTTGCAGTTGCTGCTTGCCTCCAAACCAGTGTAATAAAGACAGGCATGGATACGCATGAATAGGTAATGATCAATAGCACCATTTCATCAGTAAATTGAAAAGTCCTATCCAAAGATCAGTGTTATAAAAACCTATACTTGAGAGCTGAGAGAACTGAGTCCTAGAAAAGGAAGTCCTGAAGATCACCAGGCTGTTGACACAGACAGGTGACAGAAGGCAGGTTTCCTACCTCATACCATCTTCACTGTGCTGACACAACTCAGAAACCCCACACAATTTACCAACCGTCTGTAAACCCCAGCAATGGGGTTGAAAAGGAAAGACATGTAAATAAATTGTTTAACTGTTTAGGATAATGTAGCTAAGATAAAGAGTAATCTGAAATGTCTTTCTTTGATTAGCCAGGACACTGCAGCTGAAGTTTCAGAATTATGCAGGCATAACACACTATAACTTGTCAACCATTAAACACTAAACCAGCAATATTTCTACCTTTAACTTCTCACCTTTAAAGTGAGAGTTCAAAAGACTTCCTACTAGAAGCATGTTGCTAGTAGGAGCACAGTTCTGGTACAAGGTCAGTGTGGACATACGAGGGAGCTGAGAGGAGAGGCTGAGGGAGCTGGGTCTCTTTAGCTTGGAGAAGAGGAGACTGAGGGGTGACCTCATTAATGTTCACAAATATTTGAGGGGTGGGTGTTGGGAGGGTGGAGCTGGGCTATTCTCAGTGTCATCTAGTGATAGGACGAGGGGCAATGGTTGTAAGCTGGGACATAGAAGGTTCCACATCAACCTGAGAAGGAACTTCTTCACAGTGAGGGTGACGGAGCACTGGAACAGGCTGCCCAGGGGGGTTGTGGAGTCTCCCTCACTGGAGGTGTTCAAGACCCGCCTGGATGTGTTCCTGTGTGACTTGGTCTAGGTGATCCTGCTGTGGGTGACGGATTGGACTAGATGATCTTTCAAGGTCCCTTCCAATCCGTAATGATTCTATGATTCTGTGAAAGTCTTTCTGAAACAGAAGCATTGATACTCATGAAAAAGGCCAGGCAGGTCTTGTTCATACATTTTCACAGAGGTCTCTAAATACTCAAGAGTCCTAACCTCTGATGTCGTAGCATGCCTTTCCAAGACTGCTCCTTCGTTGTACATTAAATGTTTCACTCTTCATAAATTAAAAAATGAAAGAACAGAAGTACTGTATCCATTAAGTTACTTAAGAATTTTGTTGATTGAGAAAAGTTAAGAAGAAAAATAATTGCAGGAAACATATTTCCAGAACCCCTAGTGTCGCCAAACCTTTGTTAGCTGCTTTTATGTTCATTAAATAACAGGCCCAGAAGGATGAAAAAGTCTCCTATAGAAGAGCATTAACTCTGATTAAATTTTCCCTGTCCAAAAGAGTACAATCTGACAATGCTGTTTTTTCTTCCTCAAAAATGGCCTGGGAACGTGAGGATTTTTCTCCAACTGAAGCTTCCCTTGGTCTAGCACACTTGCTAAAGGGACAGATCCACTGGTCTCATGTCTCAATCTGAACTTTTGCTCACAGTAAAAGCAACTGCTGCCTTTCTGAGAATCACAGACGTAAAAGGTGTGAGACTTATTAATTCAGCAAAACAAGAGACAGATAAAAAGGTGTCATTGCCATATCACAAAGACAATCCTCTACTCCTGCTGTCTAGCAAACAATTACGAGCAGTGCCAAGCAAGTCACTGCAGCAAACTCTAAAATGAACAGTGATCATAAAATCAAATGTAGCCTCCATAATGTCTTTTTTTCCCCAGGACTTAGCCTGATTTGTTTCTCAACCTCTGCAAAACAAGCACAATGTAGTTCCACAGAATGCCATGCAAGCTTTCAAGACTAACAGAAATGCAGCTGAGCTGAAAATGTGAGCTCTGTATGCAGAATTAGTAACATTTTTAAAGCAATCCATTTTGTCAACCTCCTCAATTTTTAGCACTATTCTGTTTTAGATCTCTAGGAAGCTGCTTTCACCAGCAACAAAGCTGGTAAAGAGCCTAGAGCACAAGACCTACAAGGACTGGCTGAGTAAATCAGGGTTGCTTAGGCTGGTGAAAAGGAGGCTGAGGCGAGACCTTCTCACTCTCTACAACTACCTCAAAGGAAGCTGTAGTGAGATGGGGGTCAGTATCTTCTCCCAAATAGCAAGCAATGAAACTGGAGGAAATGTCCTCCAGTTGTATGCAGTTAGGAAGAAAAATTAGGAAGCATTTCTGCACCAAAAGGGTTATTAAACATTGGAACAGGCTGCCCAGAGACGTGGTGGAGTCACAGTCCCTGAAGATATCTAAAAGGCACATAGATGCAGTGCTGAGGGACATGGCTTAGCAGTGACCTGGCAGTACTGGGCCAGTGGTTGATCTGAAAGGTCTCTTCCAGCCAAGAGACTGGAATCTCTGATTCTGTGATTCTGTCATAAGGCCAGCAGTTCATTAGTACTTTATGCTACCACTGGTCTGTCTTCTTCACGGTCTGATAACAGCATTAAAAGACATTGAAAGCCTCTATAAGTATTACCTATCTCAGATTACTGACTGGATTTTCCTAGTCACTTCTCTGTCATCCTACCCAATACAGGCATCCCTCACAGTAGCAATCACTTGTTTTCACTGATTTTAAAATAATTCTGAGATTGAGTATCTTTATTCTCTTTACATAAAAAGCTGTAATTTGGTGTCACAGTCCCAGATAAATTATAGTGCCAGAATTATAAAATAGAAATGAAATCCTAAGAAACTAGCAAATAATGATTCAAAACTAGGAGTGCTCTATATGTCATCAGTGAAATTTTTACACTGGCAGAAAATTTGGCCCTATAGATTTCATAATGCATCAGCAGACACACTTCAGCATTTTTGTGGAGGCACAAATTGGAACTCATCAGGTTTCTGCCTAATGGAATTAGCTGACAGCCAAGAAACTCATCTGGAATATTTGAGAATTAACTTTACTAGTCTCCTTCATGCACTCTTAGTAGGCCGCCTTCTTGAAGCGTACTGTTTGCCAGAGACATGAAAACCAGGGGAAGAAGGGAATAGCTAAGGCCAGCAACAATAGGGTTCGTTTAGGACACCACTGTGTTAAAAGCTCAGCCTCATGTCACATTTCTCCCTCATGCTTCAATACTATTCACCACTGCAGTGCATTCTCTCTATTTAATAAGTGTGATCAGATTTACAAGTTCTTCACGTATTTTTATAATGAAAAATTAGCTCAAATTTCCAATATGGGAGTTTCTTAACTATTGTGTAAGGAATGGGAGGAGCAGAAGACAAAAAGTTCACGCCCATTTGGTCTAATCCGACTGAGGACCGCAAGCGCTGCCAGGAAAAGAAAATTTCAGGAATAAAAAGTTGCGTAATTTCCTGATGCTCTGACAACTATGGGATAAAAAGCCTACTGGTCTGATGTTCAGAGCATTACATCAGACATATCCTGAAGATGACATAAGCAAAGGATGATCCTGAGCGTAGACACCAATACTTGAATATGTAGATGCTCATCTTGACCAAAGCTGGAGGTTATGGATGCTGATTCATTGCAAAACTACCATCTGATTGTTTACAATACCAATTTCTGAAACTGGTGGGAAAAGCCACAAAACAGCATGCTAATTCCAAATTTTAGTCATATTTCTCAAATAAATCCAGCCTTTTATATTCCATGGGCATGCAAATATAAATACAAAGTTCCTTTGTAAGGAGTTCTTGAAAGGCTCGTGTGTTTGAAAAGGATTGCTTCCTCACAAAGGCCATATAATAGCAGCACTTCAAACATAAAACCCACCAGAGTTCTATTGGCTAAGATTCTGTTCATTCATGTTCATCAAACGTCCACTAGTTTCCTCCTCTCAGAGTATACCTGCTGAAAATTATTCTTTACTGCTACTCTCTCTTGCTCTGCAGAGACCACCTCCACGTTAGTGAAAGAAACTCATGCCCATTAAGCCATTAGACTGATGAAAATGGTACAATGGTGCCCACCGGGGTGATTTTTTTAAAGAGTGAGAAAGGAAACTGCATGAAGGCTTCCAGCTGGAAGTATATTTTTAGGTGTCATTTACAATTCGCTGCAAGAGCAGCTCTTAAAACTGCAAAGGAGTCCTTGAAGCTATGGGAGCTCCTCACAGCTGACATTTGCTGGGGCTGGGGAAACCTTTTGAGCTGATGCACTCCCACTTCTTGGTGGGGGGGAAGGGATCAAAGAAATCATGACACAAAACATTTTCCAAACAGGTGCCTGACATAAGATTGCCTACATAAATCCCCTAATAAGAACAATCCTACCTGTAGGGTTTAAAACCAGTTCTTACGCACTTGGATTTTACAAGTTCCCCAAGATCTACAGTTTCATAGATTTAAAGGGTCTTTTCTCCCCTCAGATTATCTTGGCATTTACTTTGTCAGGATGCCTCCATACACACTAAAATGTGACAATGATCTTGTGCTTCTCTTCACTGAGTGATAATCCCACTACTTCTAATTACCTAGATTACAAACTCAGAGAATAAGATTCAACATTTCCACACTGAATATGGTTATCACACTAGACCTACTGAAGTAACAGAATGGCAAAGACAAGAAATGCATTATTTAACCATTAGCAGTGGAGATGTTTCATTTTTCAAAAGGAGCGGCAGACTCTGATTCCTGATTTCTGTCACTCCAAGACAAATATTTTATCTGCAGTCTAATTTCCTACATGAGGCATCAGCTGAGTGCAAAGGATTTAACAAAGTACCAGCTGCAAAAGGAGTATTAATAAACAAACATCATCAGCTGCAGATGCAATTCTGCTGGCTCCTGAATCAAAGAAATCACAGTCAATCTCGTGTGAAAAGCACATTCACTGTGTGTTTGCTGGCTGACTCTTTCAGGGGCGCTCTTCCCTCGCCCACCCCAACCACATGACACATGCATCCATAATTTCTTGTAAAATATTACCCGAGTGTCTCAAACTGATTATGTCATCATCCCTTGGTGACGACGCCTTTACCTTCTTGTGTGTCAGAATTAACATCATATTTTCTGACCCTCACTGATGTAAAAGTCTTGTACTCAGCAATTCTCCATTTCAGCTCTGAAACATCTTCCCCTCAAAGATACTTTCCCTCTCTGTGTCACAGCTCCCACTCTGACTTGGAAAAAAAAAAAACAACTACTGGTTTGGATAAAAGATGAAGATTAGCAATGAGAATTCTGTGATGGACAAGGAGCTAGTTAAAAGAAAAGCAAAAATTCAGTGAAGACAAACTAAAGGGCTGGTGAGAGATTATAAATGGCTTATCTCAGTGTTTCCATTAATGATCTTAACATTAAGAAGTAAAACTATGCTAATGAAATTTGCTGATACACAAATTTATGCAGTATCAGCAATAGAGGGGGATTAGGGTATTGCACTGGAAGAGGGGGATGTCAGAGAAGACTAAAGTAGAAGGAAAAAGATTAAAATTAATGAGAAACAGTGCAAAGTCATGCAGTGAAGTCTTGATGGGAACATCTCTCTTACAAGGAAAGGCTAAGAGACCTGTATCTGTTTAGCTGAGGGCTGAGAGGGAATCTTGACAATGCTTATCAATACCTAAAGGGCAAGGGTCAAGAGGATGTGGCCAGAATTTTAAGTGATGCCCAGTGACAGGACAATGGGCACAAACCAGAACACAGCAACATGAGGAAGACACAATATGAGAACAAAGGTGTTGTGGAGTCTCCTTCATGCAGTCTTGGGGGTTAATGACAATAATGTTATAGACTGTAGCAACTTCTACGTAATCGAGCATACGGGGACGTCGGGCAATGAATGAGGACATCTCAGAAATACCTAATTCATTCCAACACACTGCTATTTTGAAGTCAGCTGTAAAACAAAAAAAAAATTGGTATAGACTCCTGAGTTGGCAGGAAGTGATTCTAGAGCCCTTTGTATGGGAATCAAAAGCTGGATGCAGCAAAGTGACATTCCACAAGCCTCTGTCTTGGCGAAGACTTCTTTTTCCACAGGTTACATTCATTAACATCTTGCAGTTGCATTAATCACATCAGATTTTAGGCTAACCAAGTGTGCTTGGCCTACTCCTATTCTTACAAAATAGCATCTCTGGCTACATGTGCTGAATTATGGGAAACCCCAAACCTCCAACAGATGCTTTACCCAATTTAGTTTTGATGAATGCATTAAAGGCTTACTTCTCGAGCATCTCTCCTAAGAGTTCAGCATCTCCCCTAAGGCATCTCCCTAGGATTTTGGAAGCAGAGTTCTTTGACCACCACAAGATTTAATCAACCTACCACCAGGCAGAGACATAAACTTTCTTCTTGTTCCAAAAAGTCCCCTTCCCCCTCCTTTCTGAGAAGGAACTTCTTCACGGTGAGGGTGATGGAACACTGGAACAGGCTGCCCAGGGGGGTTGTGGAGTCTCCCTCACTGGAGATGTTCAAGACCCTACTGGATAGGTTCCTGTGTGACTTGGTTTAGGTGATCCTGCTGTTGCAGGGGGATTGGACTAGATGATCTTTCGAGGTCCCTTCCAATCCGTAGTGATTCTATGATTCTATGATATGAAAAGATAACTACTAAAAGGAGAAGAGCTAACTAGAGAGCTTAGCAATCTTGTTATAGTACTCCGGTGAGACACTACCTTTTGACACTCATT
Source organism: Rhinopomastus cyanomelas (assembly GCA_013400115.1). Classification (NCBI taxonomy): domain Eukaryota; kingdom Metazoa; phylum Chordata; class Aves; order Bucerotiformes; family Rhinopomastidae; genus Rhinopomastus; species Rhinopomastus cyanomelas. The sequence continues at coordinate 188,567 of VXBP01007636.1, forward strand.
TGTCATACATTCTTTTTTGGACACAGAATGATTAAGGTCACAATCATGGCTTCTACAGTGAAGAAGAGAGTAATTTTATGGAGTGTTCTATTCATTTACCAAACTCCTTAACAGAGGGGAAATGTGCCCCAGCTGCTTCCTTTACTCTGTTATTCCAAAAATGCAGTTAGTATAAAATGTATTTTATTCTCATGGATTTTAGGAGATGAATGGCAAGCCTTCATCATTAAAATGTTCCTGAGGCAATGTAGGTGCCACATATCACACCCTGTAATGCTGTAAACACTTCTCCAGAGGGCTTTAGGATTACACAGAAGCCTCAAAAAACAGGGGAACTGATGACTTTTCTGAATTCAGTGAGTTTTAAACGGTTGTTTGCAGAGGTGGTGTAGCTTTCAGATTATAGTGAAAAAATCAAAACCACTTCAGATACCCTTATTTGCAAAGAACAGTGGCAGTTTGGGAGGCACAGGAATGAGGGAGGTTATCCATTACCAGCAGTATAGTTGTCGTGTGTTATTTGTAATTCCTATAACCCCTTATCTGGGCTGACTCTGTAACTATTGAGAGGTTGCCATTCCTATGTCTCTTTAACTGTAGCTGTGGAGTGCTGCACAGGTTCAGGGAACATAATTTTGTCTGATAAAATCCAGTGTAAACAGTGGGGAATCTCCACCTTGCCCATATGGACATACTCATCTCCCAGTGTGTTTAAACCAGTCCTTCAGGAGCTTACCACGCTTTAGTTTTTCCTTTTTCACACAACCAAATCAGAGGATGTGCTAAAGGAATGCTTCAGCTGCTTCCGAGTGTCTGCTCCACAAGATCAGACATGGTATGAAGGAAAATGCATACAGCTTCTTTCAGGGAAATCACCAGCTGTTTCATTCCACACATCTGCTTTGATTGCATCACTCATCTAGAGGCAGTCAGTGGCTGCTCCAGGAGCTCCTTTAAGAAAAGCGTGACTGTCCTGACATTAGGGCGTTGCCCGTGATGGTTCCTGAAACAGCTGGGTGAAGTTGATAGTTTGCCATTTTTTTTATTATTATTTTTGCCTAATGAAAGAGAAAAGCAATAATAATTTAACCTGGTACCATATTGCAGAGCTTCTGTAAAGCAGAAGATACCCTAGAACAAGATTCTGTAACTTCTCCAGTGAAGTGATCCTGCTGTGGCAGGGGGATTGGACTAGATGATCTTTCAGGGTCCCTTCCAATCCCTAATGAGTCTATGATTCTATGAAGATAAAAGAGTGGAGAGAAAAATGATGTTGCCTTCTCCCAGAGATACCCACCCTGATATGCAGAAGCCACTGTTCCCACGAGACAGGTCTACACTTTCAAACTGTTTTGTGCACACTAGGCCATTTCATATAATCAGCAAGCATACTCTGAATTCTTTTCCATGTTCCACAGCAGGTGTGATGAGCACAAAGTATGAGAAGGTATGAAATGAGGAGACATTAATATTTCAAGTAACATTTTACATTTGAGTCAACTACATCAAATGACTGAGTCTTAACACAAGCAAAGGTACATAAACATCACCTAGTCACAACTTCCGAATTTCCATTGGTCCAATTAAGAATGCTTTCTGTTTCGTGTCATACCAGCTTCAGATTGGTGTTATAACAAAATAAAATATGTCAATATCTACGTGGGTAGAAAATCTAGATGCACAGAAAATCTACCAGTGTTTTTTGAAAAGTTTCACAAGAATTATTTTACTCATACTTTTCCTTGCTTGCTCGTACTTGCTCTGCAGTGTAAGAAACCTGTTCACGTTCCTGACAAGCACCCATCTGCAATGCTCCTTGTCAAAGCAGCTTCAGGCTGGTATGAATGAAAGGCACTGGTGCTTTTGTTACAGCCTCACACTGCTGTAAAAGGTAATGAAAACCCAGAGGGACTATGGTTGTCCTATGGCAGAATGATGTCACCGTCTGCCTAAGAAGATGACTTCCACGTAGTCATTGGCCATAAGAGTCTTTGGGGATGGCACCATGACGACACCACCACACTGCAGTTCTAGTAGAGGCATAATACTCTGAAAATTGAATTTGATTGTTTGGCATCTCAATAAATTACTCACACAGGACCAGCTGGAAACTAATCAAGCATTGACTCAGCAGCGCTTACTCACCGGTGCCATAAAATGATAAATAGCAACTTTCAGAGGAGATGAAGTATGAGAAGGGAACGGTAACAAGCAAATTATTTTGTATGCAACTACTGCGAGAGACCTCCCTAACAAACCGAATCTGCATCCATCATAATTACAAACAGGAACCACCCAAAAGTGTGTTTATTTTGCTGGCGTTTGAATTCTGGGCTCATTTGTAGATCCCAAATGCTGTTTCTTAAATGTTATCATATAAATAATGGCTCCCAGAACTCTGAGACAAGAAATATGAGTATCTAGAAGCAAATTCTGCAATTCAAACATATTTCTACTAATCTTAAATAAATCTTCAGTCAAATGCCCTGAAACCACAATTTCCAAGTATCTGTCCTTCAGAGAGCAGGGGAGGAAAGGAAAGGGAAAGGGAAAGGGAAGGGGAAAGGGAAAGGGAAAGGGAAAGGGAAAGGGAAAGGGAAAGGGAAAGGGAAGGAGGAGAGGTAACTCATTCATGTAGCAACCATACGTACCAACTATAATGCTGTTAATGAATACAAAGCTCTTTAAGCCAGGATTTACCTCATTTTTATTGACATAATGCAAAAATTTCAATTTCCAATCCTTCTGAAAGTAAAAGTTTACATGAAGTAAAAATTTACAAAGCTGTGAAATGTAGAAAAACACCACATCACCAAGATCCTCTTTAACTGCCAAACAAGGCTACATAAACACAGAGAGTGGGCAGAAGAGAAATCTCCTCCTGAGCTCTGTCTGGCTGATATGCTTCAGACAATAAAGCTGTTACAGAAGATCCTCTAGCAGGCACAGACAACCTTTCCATTTTAACATTTCACCTTTCTCAGTGTCCTTGTTTGAGATTAATTACCACAGCAACGGAGTTGATAATTAGGATTTTGGTGCAAAACATTATCCAGGAATGTCTAATAAATCATATTGCTGGCACCTCTCAAACTCGCTTTCCTCCTCAAAAGGCAGATCCTGCTTCCTTCCTAAAAGCTCATTTGGCAATTATTGGAAAAATATTTGTTTCCAGACTTTGTCATTGCTTTATATTAGATTTTACTGGCTTGATTCTTGTGCTGTTTGAAAGAGAGAAATGCAAAAGCCATAGTGCTCCATGCTTGTCTGTGTACATGCTAATGAATTTACAGCAAGGACTTTACAGTTCTAGCTCTATGAGGTACGTGTGACGAAAACTACAGCTTTATTAGATGAGAGAAACAGCGTTTTGAGACACTGAGAGTATGGCCCTGGTATCATAAGGACTATTCTTACAGTATAAGGAACAATTATACTATGTACACACACATCTACTATCATGGCAGGTATGCTTGTCCCTATCTAACTGAGCACACCGTTCTTCACTTAAAACTGCTTTGGTCTCACATATCTCTATCTACAAGTACAGATGAGTGGTCAGGTTTGAGAGCATTGCATTTGGCCTATAACACTTAAGAGCCTAAAGTGGGTTCCTTTGGTGGGTATGGCAATTTAAGTCACAGCAGAAGATGGGGTAAAGCCTTTTTCTGAGCAACCAGCACACCCAAACACAAGCATGGGAAAGAAACCCCAAGTTTCACCGTATCACAGTGATGATAAGGTTGGAAAAGACCTCAAAGATCATCCAGTCCAACCTAAATCCAAATAAACCCAGTAATGCTAACATCTAACATCTAGATCATGCCACTCAGCACCTCATCCAGCCTAACCTTGAACACCTCCAGGGACGGCGACTCAACCACCTCTGTGGGCAGCCCATTCCAAGACCATATCACTCTTTCAGTGAAAAAACTTTTCCTAATGTCAAGTCTAAACTTCCCCTGATGGAGCTTAAGACTATGACCTCACTCATACCACATACCTCTGTCTATCTCCCAGGAGGACAAGTAATCTCCATAGACTGAGACCTATTTCCAAACTACATGACTGAATTCAATTCTCTCAATTTTGCTGCAGTAAAATAAAGATTTATTGGAGGTGTCACATACGTATCCAAATATCCCCACTTCTACCATCCAACTCAACACAACTCTCATGGGTTTTCATCCACTGCTCAGATTTTGCCTCAAAATCTACACGTATAAGAAGAAGCCACAGGTTTATTCAATATATACTGTGTTGGATGGGACATGCAATGTGAAATTTAAGCTAAATACTAACCTTTATAATAAAAATAGTTTTTCTTCACAGTGTGTTCCAGCTAATGAAGCGAAAAGTTCCACTGCCCACAACATAGAATCATAGAATCATCATGGCTGGAAAGGACCTCCAGAGTCATCGAGTCCAACCTTTTCTCCTAGTGTCTAACCACTAGACCATATACCTAAGCGCCACGTCCACTCGTTCCTTAAACACCTCCAGGGATGGTGACACCACCACCTCCCTGGGCAATTCATTCCAGCATCTAATCACCCTCTCAGTAAAGAATCTCCTTCTAACATCCAAATTAAACCTCCCCTGACACAACTCGAGGCCATTTCTCCTCATCCCATCATCACTAATTGGAGAGAAGAGACCAACACCAGCCTTGCTACAACCTCCTTTAAAGTAGTTGTAGAGGGCAATAAGGTCCCCTCTGTGTCTTCTCTTCTCCAGACTAAACAACCCCAGCTCCCTCAGCCTCTCCTCACAGGGCATGTCCTCCAGCCCCTTCACCAACTTGGTTGCCCTTCTCTGGAGTCATTCCCGCACCTCAATGTCCTTCCTGTACTGTGGTGACCAAAACTGGACACAGTACTCGAGGTGCGGTCTCACAAGGGCCGAGTACAGGGGCACAATCATCTTCCTGCTCCTGCTGGTCACGTCATTTCTGATACAGGCCAGGATGCCATTGGCCTTCTTGGCCACCTGGGCACACTGCTGGCTCATGCAAACCTTCATATGAACACTGAAACAAACCCAAATAAAAATTTAAAAACTACTAGGCAGAAGGTAAAATTGTGGCAGTCCCTATGACTTTCAAATGAAATCTGCAGCCATAGCTCTGAGCAACTATTTATCTTGAAAATTTCAAACTACTTCAAATCTACCTCAGTATCTGAAAAAAACCTGTAATTTTAAAAAATGTAAACAGTATATTCTCCCAGTAATACACATATAAAAAAATACAAAAAATGTTACATTTTTAAGAAAACCAACTCAAAACCTTCCCATTATGCCTAAATAATACCAAATTCAGAATAAGTAAAATACTAAAAAAGGACACGATGAATCTCTTAACTTGAGGCTACTCTTACTAGGTTAGCTTTTCTCAGAACAAATGTATCCTTAATGAGAACTGTCACTGCAAAACGGAATCCAATCATTAGATAAACTATTGAATTATGAATTCCACCCACACACGAATGGGTACCTAGGAGTTTCGTAATGCTATGAGTACATCTCTGTGCCAGGATTTATTTATTTTAATACATTTATGGCTTTTTCATATGCCACACAGGTTTTCTAATTAACATGAATGAAACACAGAACTGTTTCAACAGGCAACGAACGTCACGACCCACATTAAATAGCTATTAGCAACCTGGAAGTTGACTACACTTTCACCTGCGCTTATGTCTTTCCAAAATTCTGTTTAAAGTGGTTTTACTCCATGAGGTAATGACCAGCCAAATTTCTTTCTGGGTGCTTGAGACATCCAGAAAGCAAGTATTAACTGTTCAAAATCTCAAATTTATCTTCTTTAGCAAGTACATGAGACTTCAACCTTCTTGTCCTGAATGACTTAAGGCACATCCTATTTCTCTTTTATTTCAAATATAAAACATCTGCTTATGAAGATACTGGTGAATCTTATACTGACATTTAATTTATTGTAGTACTGTAACTCTATCATAAACACAGCCATGCATGAGATTAAATGCAGTTTACGAAATGAAAACGCCACTTGTTTAATTTGTTTCAAGTAATTCACCCCTACTGCATCTAACAACATAATAAACGCTAGCGCTGCTCTCCACTGCATTGTGTCGAGAAGTGCTGCGCTTAAACCTGCATCAAGGTCACCTTGCCCCCCCGTAACTCTCATGATCCCAAATCACCAGAAAATAAAAACCTGCTGCCAGTGACTGAACAGATTTATATTATTTTTAACAGCCCAAGAGAATTAAAGACTCGTGCCACCTCAAACAGAGGCCAGAATTTGAGTTACAAGCCACACAGGAGTATTAGACATACACTTCAAATGAGCTACAATGCTTCACAGAATCATAGAAAAATCATTAGGGATTGGAAAGGACCTCGAAAGATCATCTACTCCAATCCCCCTGCCAGAGCAGGATCACCTAGACCAAGTCACACAGGAACACATCCAGGTGGGTCTTAAACATCTTCAGTGAAGGAGACTCCACAACCTCCCTGGGCAGCCTGTTCTAGTGCTCTGTCACCCTCACTGGGAAGAAGTTCCTTCTGATATTTATATGGAACCATTGCCCCTTGTCCTATCACTAGATGACACTGAGAAGAGCCTGGTTCCATCCTCCTGACACCCACCCTCCACAGATTTATAGATATTTCCTCAGTCTCCAAGCTAAAGAGACCCAGCTCCTTCAGCCTCTCCTCATAAGGGAGGTGCTCCACCTCCTTCATCATCCTTGTCGCCCTACGCTGGACTCCCTCCAGTAGCTCCACATCCCTCTCGAACTGAGGGGCCCAGAACTGGACACAATACTCCAGATGTGGTCTCACCAGGGCAGAGTAGAGGGGGAGAAAATGCTTCCCACATTTCATAAAATTCGGCTTCCTCGGTGGCTCGTATTGGCTTTTAGAACTGCACAAAAACTTGCCGGAAGAGGAGGAAAAACTGCTCATTATACTAGAAATATAATTTTTTTGCTTATTTAAATACCATCAAAGAGTGTGAGGCACTAAAACAATACAAATGCCATCACAGGAGATAGCAACACTGCATAAATTTTGGCAGGTTCTAACACTGCAGTTAGCACTGGCAGGTTAGCTGGCCGGCAAAGGGATCTCCTTCCTTCAGCTGAGCTGAAAAATGGCCATATGTCCAGCAGATCAAAAGTCATTAAGTAGGACATCCTATGATTTCCTTGTTTGTATTTCTACTATGTATGAATATTCGTATCTATAGAGACCTTCTGAACTTACTTCCCCCTAATCTGCTTTTATTAGACTGTGAAAGACAGGGAAATCATCAGAATTGTGAAAGGTCACAATTCTACAGATTTTATTCTGTCCTCATTGATCTCTACCCAACCCTGTTACACCTTGGGGCCTAAATTACATTCGCCAGTCCCGCTGCCTTAAACAAAGGGTTCTAGAGACTAGAAGCCCTAAGAATGGCACCTGGGAATTTGTCTCTACCCAGACAAAAATAAACTGTTCCCATCAGTTGAAGATGGGTTCTATTCTGTGTACTCTGGGACATTTAGGTCTTTACCTACAAACAGTCTACTGCTGTTGACCTCTTCCTGCTGCAGGATCGTCCAGAAGTTCTTCAAGTAACAGCCCCCCTCATTTCATAAACAACTATAAATCACAACACAAAATAAATACACTTTCACAGACCACACTGCACTTCACCATTTCATCCTCTAAGTTTGTCATAAAGTTAAATGCTTAAAGCTACCAAAGGAATAAGCGAGCAACACTTCCTGACCTGGCACGTCAAGCAAGACAGCAGCACCATGAACTGCTAACTTGAGTAGACCACCAAAAAAATCAATCATTTTGCTTGAAAAGTTCTCCTTTTTTTTCACTGTATGATTAGTACAGAAAGGCTGCAAGAGAAAACCTTTGATCAGAAGGATACTTCTTCGGAGAAGACCAAATGATATTTGTCTAAAGCCCGTCACTGGGCAAGAAAAATTGACTTAATCAGTCTGGATTTCTGGAGCTACTCCATTTTCATTCTTCTTTTGATCAAGCTGTATCTGTTAAAACGCAATAACTCCAGGCAGGCCAAATCTATGCACAAGCCTCTTTGAACTTCTAACAAGCTTGCTGGACCCTTTAAATTCAATTTTATCTGCAATTCAATTAGAAAAAAGTTGTTCCTTCTCCTCCCCCCAAGAAAATATATTTCCATTTGCATCATCTCACAATTTCATATAACCTCCTGTGGAATCCTATTTCCCTTGTCAAATGCAATCAGCTTCCCCAGGATAGCTATAGTCTGGAGTTAGCAAAGTCTTTATTCATAAAACTTTCTGCAGCCTATGCCCCAGTAAAGGTGATTTCAACATTTAAAATAACCCCATTGTGGTCAAGGAATGAAACTGGAAATATGCCATCTAAGTTTGGTACTACAATCAGTTGAGTTCTCACTGAGACGTCCCTGAGTTTTCATTGAGACCCAAGTAGGAAAATCAGCTGCTTTGGAAATAAAATGGCTTATTCTAACTTTTTGTATGCTAGAAATGTGTGGGCAGCCAGTCTCAGGAGGAAATGGTTGGTGATGAAAAACAGACTGCTAGCAGTTGGCTACATCTAAAAGCAGGTTTGGTACCTGCAGTGAATACATGGCAAAGAACTGCAAAGCAAACTCTGTGGACAGCGGTGCTAGAAGGAAGTCACAGCACACAGAGCTTGAGTGCAACGGGAAATGCCTGTTTCTGTGCTGTCAGGAAGTCACCTGGAAGCATCCTCAGCCTCAGGACACAACTGGCTTTTCCTAAATCAGTTGTCTGACAAACAACTAGATAATGTCTCCATGGCAGAGAATTCACACATGCCCATAGAAACTGCTCCAATATTTCACAATTGTTAGGATCAAACCACAAGAAACCTGTTGCTTCTTGTCCCTTCCCCCAAAGCAGCTTTTAAGCCCCTGGTGCTGAATCTACCACCACTGCTATCAGATTGCTGTCGGTTGAGTTCATAATGTGGCTGATACATAAAGAAAAGGAAACTTCACACATCTTTGGGCTTGAAGAAGTAACTCAGGCTGACTGTACTGCACACAAGGACTCTGCTGACACATTAGCTCTCTTGCAAATGCCGTTCAACCACACAGACGAGGCCAAAACTGTGAAGCTGCTTACAAAACAGCAATACATCTTTTCCAGCAAAGCTTCCCTATCTTTGCTAATAATTCAGGATTCTAAAAAGTCTGGGCAAAACTGCTGTGGAAAGATGAAGACAAATCTTGAGACCAATCTTGAGACTCCTGAACTTCAAGCTAAATTTTTGCAATCACAGAATCACAGGACATTAGGGATTGGAAGGGACCACAAAAGATCATCTAGTCCAATCTCCCTGTCAGAGCAGGATCACCTAGACCAAGTCACACAGGAATATATCCAAGTGGGTTTTAAACATTTCCAGAGAAGGATATGCCACAACCCCCTTGGGCAGCTTGTTCCGGTGCTCCGTCACCTTCACTGGGAAGAAGTTCCTTCTCATATTGCTGTGGAACCTTACACCCATTGTCCGTTTTCCTATCATTAGATGACACTGAGAAGCACCTGGCTCCATCCTCCTTGATGCCCACCCTTCACATATTTATAGACATTAATGAGGTCACCCCTCAGTCTCCTCTTCTCCAAGCTAAAGAGACCCAGCTCCCTCAGCCTTTCCTCACCCTTTCTGCTCCCTTCATCATCTCCATGGCTCTGTGCTGGACTCTCTCCAGCAGTTTTGTGTCAATATGGACCTGTGCTCTTGGGGAAAAGTACATGACATAGACAGCAACTTCAGATCCATCCCACTGTTTTACGTGGAATGTAAAGTACGATTACAACTACCCCCCTAGCAATTGTATCACTTATTTTTACAAATAGATCTGAGAGTGAGAACTTTTTTAAAGTTTTTTGTCTCTAAGTGAGTAGCCTGTGCCGACCTCACACTACCTCAACGCTCAATTTGCTCCAGTGCTGCGGCATGTTTTGCTCACTGCCACGTGCAGTATCAACATAATGCACTGCCAGAGTTAAGGTTTTGAGAGGAGCATTAGCAGAAGAGACGTCTGGCTTCCAAAGAAAAACTCAATAGCACAGAACGTATACATTTCATTTTGCAAATCACAGGAGTTAATTTGACAAGTGTGGTGAATTTATGAAGCTCCAAGGTGTATCTGCAGATTAACCCCCTCTTTTCCTTTTATATCTACTGCTATTAGCATAGAACCAGTCAAAATAGTCTTGACTGATGATGCTTCAAATGAGGGAATAATTAAATCCATGATCCCACTCTCGCAGATATAAACTCTGATACATACCATTCTGAGTGGCTTGGTGAGAGGAGGAGTATTCCATCTAGCCCAAACCTTTTATAACACAAACACAAACGCCCTTGTGCTGCTCACCCCGCAAGGTCATCTCTTTCAATTACCACTACCACCAAGGCCTCTTTCTTCAGGATGAGGCAAGAGTTAAATTCCCTTAAGAGAACAGACGTAAGTGGGAGACTTCTATTTTGAGAAAAATATTATCTCGGTAAAAAAAGTTCAAGATAAACTACATGTAATCTCTTCTCCTAGGAGAGAGGAAATACTCTCTCGTATCTCCAGCGAGCCACCAACAATTAACATGGCTGTTCCTCAGACCTATGGGCCACCCACAGGGGTGTTGCAATAAGCAAAAATGCAGAATTCCCAGTGTTTTCAGACTGCTGCAGGTGTTACCTTCCAATCACTCCGTCTCTAAATACATTTCCAGGCCACGGGCTACCCGGGATTTCCTTTTGACAGAGCTATGCCATATGCTGTATAATACATTCCTATGATAGAAGATTCAATCCTCAGTTTTCAGGTACATCTTTTCCCACAATTTCAATTAAATTACAAATTTTCTCATTTCACAGTTTATCTTGTAAAAAGAAACATCATAGGTGTGATTAACACACAGACTAACAGACAGACTTGGCTGAGTCACAAATACAGGGGTCCTCAGTCAGTTGCAGAAATGTTGGGGAGCATGGTTGTCATCTAAGTCCAGAATACCATAACTACTCCTTTACTTGTTCTCCATTTGTTAAAGAACAAGTCCAAGCTTTCCTGGACCAGACCAAACCTTAACTAGACGACTTCTACCAAAGAATCCTCCCTCTGAAAATCCAGTTGCTACTTGCAATACCTGCATTTGAAGAGGCAGCCAGCACAACTTCAGCGCTTTCTTTCTCAGTCACTTACATCTCCATTTGGAGTGTCAGCACAACAGAGAGGTGAAAAGAAAACAAAGCTGAATAAAAGCTGAACAGATGGAACTTTGGCAAGAACATCTCTGATCTCACAAAAAAAACACAGATCTCTCCAAATTCTCTCTTAACCTACTTGTTGGCTCTGTTTCTCTACTTAACAAGGACTGTCTTCACTCCGAAGAGTACTTATTTAATGTTTACCTTCTAATTATGGAGACAACCAATAGCTGCCACTTACCTAAGTGCTTTTCCACACTAAGAAGGGGTTTGCTTTGTTGGGGGGTAGGTGGGAGGTGTGGAATGCCAATTCTAACAAAAATAATTCTTCTATCTAGAAGCTTACCGAGAAAATGTTTACATCAAACCACCCTTTGCTAACACAGCAAGGGGATCTTTTTGGTGTTCAGATTCCAAGCAGCTTTGAAAACGTTTTAAAGTAAGGCTGGAAGGACTTGGGGAGATGCTGTCCATCACTTGTCCCAGCAAGAACAGCCACGATGCTGTCATCCTTGACAGAAGCCTGGCTAATCTATTTCTAGTTTGCTTCCTGTGAAGGACACACCACTGTTTCCTCCTGCAACTTATTAAAGTACTGAATTATTTCTAACATGAGAAGTTTAATCCTATTTAGGACCTGCTTCTTGTTTTGCCCACCACTATTGTGGATCTTCCCTTCTTTTGCAGCAGTACTTTGTATATTTGCCAAGTTTTATAACATCTCATCTTCTGTTAACTAAAGATTCCAAACCATTCTCATAATTTGTCTAGACTCCTCTAGACGCTGTTCTCGGTGTCATGTAGTGATAGGACATCCTGGTGGTGCCCTTCGGACAGACTCTGATTATTTTGTGTCCCTCTGTAACCACGCTGCTCAATAGTTGACAATATTCCTCTCCGGCCAATGCCTCACCAGTGCTAGACAGAGGGAAGTAATTACTAGACATGCCTTGGCAGTCCACTTTCTCATATGCCATGCCTTTTTGATAATGGCATGATAAAGCTGACTCACACGCCCTGTGCCATGCAGACAATTACTTGTGAAACTGCCTCTTAGCCAGTTGCGTCTCGCCCCATAAGACACGGCTGACCAGTCCTCACATCAGGGCAGAACCAGATACCCTGTCTTTTCAAACCACCTCTCCCATTTGCCAGTGAATTTAGGTCAGTTCCCCGGCATACTCACAGTCTCCTACTAGAGATTAAACCATTAACACTCAATTCCATTAATCAGTTGCCTAGGAGAAACTTGTGCAGGACTTAAATCACTTCGTTCTTCCAGCCCATTTGTTAGAACACTCCTTCTATTTCCTCACCTGCTTTTCATCACCTAACAGGTTTGTCTTCCAGCTCATATCCCCTAACATGCCCTCTTTTCACTTACAAGTTTTTGCTATAACATCACACTCAAATCAACACATGCTAACAGACCTGTTTAAAGCACTACTCTGTGTAGTCACTGTGTACCAGAAGGAGTCTGAAACACATAGGATGTTCCAGTCTTACAGTACATGCTTGAGCAGATCTCCTGACTCAGGCACGTCTGCTGCCTCTGTTCAATACATCCTGGATCTGCCGAGCAAACTGTGAGCAGCGAATGTCCAATAAATGGAGGCACATCATTCATGTGCATTCCACAGTCACGGAACTAGATGATTTTTAAGGTCCTTCCAACCTAAACCGTTCTATGATAAGAACTGAGAGCTGGATCCAGGAACACAAATGTTTTCCTGAAAAGAACTGAAAAAATATAAGGACCTTCCATCTGTACAGGGCTGAAATCAGTACGAGCACTGTTGTGGCAGCCAAATGGGCCATGATTGTACACAAAGGAAAAATTCTTCACCATTAGACCAGTTCTGATACGCATTAACGCCCTATTCAGCTTAAAGCGCTGATTTTGATGAGAAGTGGCATCAATTAAGACAGGAGCAGATGTTCTTTGTCACACTCTTACATATCTAACACACATTATCATAATCAATTAGCAAACAGTTCAAAGCCACTCTATTATACACATACCACACTACCATGGTAATTAGCAAACAGTTCAAAGCCACTCTATCATACACACACCGCACTCCCATGTTACACAAACATATTCATTTTGAAAAGGTGTAACTTGCACTCAGTAGACAAATGCAGCTATGCAGGGTGGGCACATGTGAGAGTCTAACATGAGATGTTAGAAATAAACCATTTTACAACTTTTAAAAATTCACTTAAAATGAGACCACACCTCCCTGGTGAGATCACACCTGGAGTATTGTGTCCAGTTCTGGGCTCCTCACTTCAAGAGGGATGTGGAGCTTCTGGAGAGAGTTCNTGCTCAGTGCCACGTATAAAATTGAGGTTTCGTACCCGATAACTCCCTACTGTGTGTTAAGTCCTAGTGTTACAATTAACTAGGAGATTTCTGAAATGGGGCCAAAGGAAACTGAGATCTTCAATACTCTGAACTCTTGATTTAGTAAGTTCTCTTATCCCTGTTTGTAATAACTCAATCATTTCAACCTGTGTATACAAGATGCTAGACTGTGACATTAGTCCTTCTCAAGGACTACTAATATATTGGTCAGCAAGAGTGAATTTCTCTGTCCATCTCTCACTGTTAATTCACTAGTCAGTTGAAAATATTACTTGATAAAGGGGTCCATAATGTATAAATGATAGTAATAGATTAGATAAAATATCAAGATGATACACCAGTCTTCAATTCTTATAATTTGGTGGAACACAGATATACTAGTGTATCAGATGCAAGTAGATGCCATGAAAACATGAAATATCTACAAAATTGGTAAGACATCAATGGTTAAAAGAGAAAAGTAATATATAATGTTGACTAGCTTAAAGATCACCATTTGATACCTCAAGCAAGATAGTTTGGTAATAAGCAGCCAGTAACATCGGGAATAAATACATCTATACAGTTATCTTGGTCTAGGTGATCCTGCTCTGGCAGGAGGATCGGACTACATGATCTGTCGAGGTCCTTCCAATACCTAATGTTCTGTGATTCTGTGATCTTGCCACTTAAAACTAGTCTAACCAGCTTTTTCAAACTGAATCTTTAACTCGTGTATTCTATAGACAACATAAACAACTGTTTAATGGTCAAGAAAAAATAGCAAAACCAAATAGGGAGCAGGAAAGTTTTATGCTAATGTCTTTTTGCACAAAAACTTTCACTCAAAATAAGAAAAAAGAATGCAAATTAAATGCAATTTCTGTTATTTCAGTACAAACATATATGTAAACAAGAGGCCAGTTCCTTATCTCAGACTACAAAGTCTTAACTATGCTGGAGGCCCCAATTTCCCCTTTGGTGGCAATCAACACTAGATTTGCTCTGAACAAAGCAGTTTTGGATCCTTTTTCAGACATCTGGTAAAAAACTCTGCATATACTATTAACTGGTACATGAGAAATGTACTTTATCCCCAAACCAGAGGAATAATGTAACACTATCAGACTCCTTTTATATTTGGCATGTCTACATGAATAGTACGGTAATAGCAATACTGCATTTTTCCTAAGTAGGTCACCAGGAATGCTTGGAATTCTACTTGTCAAATCTGAACATCAGGACTGCAGGTGGTAACAATCTCACTTTGCCAATTATATATCCTTGTACACAACAATCCAACCTATATTTATAGTAAATACACCTACAAATAAAGAGCCCAAACTACAGATTTGAACACAGAATATAGATATGTTGATTTAAAGACACTGTAATGCCCCATGGTTATGATTTTTACATGATTAAAAATCGTGCTGGCACACAGTATTAGAGTAGAGGCAATGGCACAGCCTGCCTGCTTAGGTGGTGGTGGAGTCCATTTCTTTGACTGGAAACTGACACTGAGTCTATTATCCAGAAAGCTAATAATGGCTTTTACGGTAAAAGCCTGCTGAAAAAAATGGCTACTAGATCTGTTGGTTTGTTTTGACAGCTACTCACCAAGAGTTATTTGAGGGGTGGGTGTCAGGACGATGGCACTGGGCTGTTCTCGGTGTCATGTAGTGATAGGACAAGGGGCAATGGTTGTAAGCTGGAACATAGGAGGTTCCACATCAACCTGAGAAGGAACTTCTTCACAGTGAGGGTGACAGAGCACTGGAACAGGCTGCCCAGGGGGGTTGTGGAGTCTCCTTCTCTGGAGATGTTCAAGACCCGACTGGACGGGTTCCTGTGTGACTTGGTTTAGGTGATCCTGCTGTGTCAGGCGGATTGGACTAGATGATCTTTCGAGGTCCCTTCCCATCCGTAATGATTCTATGATTCTATGATTCTATGAAGAGTTAAGCATCCTAGAGGATATGAGTACGTCCTCCAATTACTCACAATATACACGAAAAATATTTAGGTGATTTGGACGAGACAGAGTTAACACTGGGAATGTTCTTTGTTTTATTTTTGTACTTTCTGTCTGCAATGGTGGTGCAACGCTAAGCAAGGGAAAGGATGGCTGGCAGGAGCAGTATGAGTCCTCTAATTATAAAAAGCTACATCCTGGCTGGGGCTTTATGTTAAACAATTTGCTGGTTAAGCAACCACCTGCTCCATCAACTTAGCGTTGGCCCTCACTGACGAAAAACATCTAGAGAGGCAGCTGACAAGTATTAATCATCTTCCAACACAGAAAACAATAAAGATAAAAAGGGACATGCAGTTCTAGCCACCAAAGCAGAAGATTTCATAAAATTCAGTTCAAAAACCACATTTGTTGCATATATTTTAGAAGTCAGAACAATCCCCTGAACAGGCATATTCCTGATTACAAATTAAAATGAAGACAGATAAAATGGTCTGCCAGTCCTCACGTTACCCTGGCCACACAACGGAAGTGCGAGGTGCACATACAAAGGGACATCCAGTGTGAGAACTGCTGACAAGCAAAGCTACACGGGACATGACGTTCTGTTACCCGAGGTACAGCAGCAAAGGAAATGAAAAAGCATCTGTCTGAGCAG
This sequence comes from Rhinopomastus cyanomelas, assembly GCA_013400115.1. NCBI lineage: Eukaryota > Metazoa > Chordata > Aves > Bucerotiformes > Rhinopomastidae > Rhinopomastus > Rhinopomastus cyanomelas. The sequence goes on from VXBP01007636.1 coordinate 204,785, forward strand.
CTACCTTGATATTGCACAGAAGTAAAAACGTCACAATAACAGCACGACAGGGAGATTAAAAGAACTCCTGATCAAGCAGATCAACACTGGAGCTACACATCTGAATTAATCATAGTACGCTTTAAGAAAAAAACAACAAACCCATACTTCTCAGGAAAACTTTCACTGATGGAGAGTTTTTCTTCAAAAGAGTGTTTTCAACAAGGAAATTAACAGATACAAAGCTTGAAAATGGCGAAGGCTCCCATAACTCTACGATCCTGGCATTAAGGCTGTCGCATACTACTGCTCTCACTGCAGTTTTTCCCCACTCTGACAGCTGGGTGAGCTTAGCTTTTTAAAACCTTCTTATGACATGACTATCTGCACTGCTTTACATTGGAGACCCTCTCCCAGCACTCACAGAATCACAGAACTATAGAATCATAGAATCATTAAGGATTGAAAGGGACCTCGAAAGATCATCTAGTCCAATCCCCCTGCAACAGCAGGATCACCTAGACGAGGTCACAAAGGAACTTATCCAGTCGGGTCTTGAACATCTCCAGTGAGGGAGACTCCACAACTTCCCTGAAAAGCCTGTTCCAGTGTTCCATTACCCTCACTGTGAAAAGGTTCCTTCTGATATTTATGTGGAACCTCCTATGTTCCAGCTTACACACATTGCCCTTTTCCTATCACTAGATGACAATGAGAAGAGCCTGGCTCTATCCTCCTGAAACCCACCCTTCACAGATTTATAGACATTAATGAAGTCNCCAGATGCAAGACTCTGCACTTACCCTTGTTATACTTCATTACATTTCTCTCAGCCCAGCTCTCCAGCCTGTCCAGGTCTCGCTGAATGGCAGCACAGTCTGCTGGGGTGTCGGCAACACCACCCAGCTTTGTGTCATCAGCAAACTTGCTGACAGTGCATGCCAATCCCTCATCCAAGTCATCAATGAATAGATTGAACAGGACCGGTCCCAGCACAAACCCCTGGGGCACTCCACTAGATACAGGCCTCCAACTAGATTCCATCCCATTGACCACCACTCTCTGGCTTCTATCCTGGAGCCAGTTCACAATCCACCTTACTACCCAATCATCCAGACCACACTGCCTCAAGTTTGGCTGTGGGGATGCTGTGGGAGACTTTGCCAAATGCCTTACATTATGCTTCTCATATTTTGGCTAAGTTGCCATTTCCTTGCCCTATCTTACTTATCTGAACAATCTGCAAGAGTGCATTATTTCCTTGGACTAGTCATTATATTCCTCTGCAGCTCATACCAACTTTATTTCTAGGCTAGGAGCATGAGATAAATGTCACTCAGACCTTGGAGGCAGCAGAGCAGTATCAGTGAAAGAAGTAGAGTAAACGCAGCCAGCGTTTATCCATCTGGTTTCTCACATTCAGTAAAAGATGCTGTAGTCTAGAAACTCTGTTTGCTGCAGGGAAGCAAAGAGGTGACACAAAGCCATAGTACATGTTGCTCAAACATTTCCAGGGAGTGAAAGGAATTCAAAGAACAGGTAGATTAAGGATAGAGAATAATTTGCTTTAAGGGCATTTTTGTTTGTGTCTCCTCATTTTTCCTTTGAGTCAAACAACATGCATGAAAACACAGAACTATAAAAACAAATAAAACCAGAATACAGGGATTCTTAGAAACCAGAAATCCCATTAGGGTTTAGTTATTGTTCTTACAGATCAAAAAAGACATGAAAGCTTATGGATTAAAAGAGTAATGAAAAACAAGTGAACATATCCTGTGTGACTTGCTCTAGGTGATCCTGCTGTGTCAGGGGGATTGGACTAGATGATCTCTCGAGGTCCCTTCCGATCCCTAATGATTCTATGATTCTATATCAACAATTTAATGCAAATCATCAGCCCAGCAATACAATAACTTATCTGAATAGCAAATAATTTTTACCTTTCTCATTTTTTCCCCCCGTTAAAGCTTCTCATCTAAACAAAAAAGATAATGCATGTCATTTATTCAAAGCGCAGAACTCCTTTCCAGAAAATTAATTCATAAGAACATTTTGAAAGCTCTACTGCAGTTTTTAATGCTTAGTCCATAAATTGAATGACAGTATGTACTGAAAAAGCCTGATATCTAGGGTGCCACGTGGTGTATCTTACAGATACAACCTGATTTTGAAATTAATTCTTCCCCTCTTCCTCATTGTACTTTTTCCAGTTGCTGCTTTATCTATGGAGTGTGTTGCAGTGGATTTTTCCTGCCCCTTCTCTCAGTAAATCCAGACAACAATGACATTGAATAGAGCATTCTTCATCATTTTGCTTTTCTTCTTCCAAACCACAGGTTATTATTTCTATACAAGATAATTTTAATCAATCACTGTTACAAGATTTAAAATACACTGCACAGAAATCTGCACTGCAGAACACAAAGAAACGGAGAAAGAGGAAGCAATCCAGTGCTGACTGAGCTTGTAAACAAAAGGCAGTGGTACTGAGACACATAGAGGTGCAATGACTGTATTGTTTCTGGGACTTGAGTTGGCAGCTCTGTACCATGGTGCGTAATGTAGAAACACTCTCAAGAGCATTTTCATTGGAGAGTAGGCTAAGAGATTTGCTCCCTAACAAGTAGATTATCTTTGCCTGGTATTCTCAGGTATCCAGAGTTGTAATCAGTGCTTTTCACTGTACTGCCAAGGACATCATCTTGAGATATGTCTTTGATACCTTAGGGAATGATGAAAACATTCATAGATAAAATACAAGCAAAACATTTTAACTGGCAGGGAAACTACCAAAGATTACCTTGTGTTGACTGCAAAGCACGAGCAGCTTCATGAGCAATCACTGCAGCATCATAAGTCAATCTGCATACCAATTGGCCCTACAGTAACTTCCATCTCAAGCCAGCATTCAATTACACAGAAATTCCTACATGTGAAATTAGTGCATTTGCCGTCAATGATCATTTGCCTGTATCTTTCAAAAATGATGATGACTCATAAATTATTTTATCACTTTTATATTCCAACAGAGTATCAAACTAGGCATTTCCACCAAGTCCTGACATTGACCTAGAAAAAAAAATAGTCTTTTCTGGATAGCATTCTCTCTTCTCCAGATCCATTTCCTATCAGTGTTAGACCAGAGTCAAACGATGAAGTCGAAGACTGCGGCTGCCCAGAATTTTGTGGAGGGCAAGTTAGTGAACATCTGCCTGTGTGGTGGGATGCAAAGCCACTGTGGAGGCACAAAGTTATTTAACAGACATCTATGTGACCAAAGCCAGCTGCCTGATTTAGGAGCAGGTGCTGTACACTCAAGCATAAAGGAATGAACTACCTCAACTGAAAACTACATTAGCTTCCCTGTAATCAAATCCTAGCCTTGAAAAACACTACTGCTTTTGAATCTTTATGTCATTTATAAATGTGTTGCTAATGCTCACAAGGTTAGAGAAAGTTTGTCTGTGCAACTGTACAGAAATCCTTCTCTAGAAAACCAGTACGTCACCCATTCCAGTTAGCTTCAGTGGCTTCAAGGTAGAAAGTCTTTCACAAGGAATTTTCCAATGCAGATTTGAGAGACTGGCAGATTTCCGCGCTAGCCATCTGCGTCTTTGGTCAGCATCTCTCTGTTCATCTATTTTTAACGTGCGAAGCACATCACCAAAAGGAACAAAATGCTAAACAGCAAATTGTTCTTTAACGGGACAGAAAACAGCTCTGTCATATGGAAGTTGCATGGAATACTTCTGTTTCATTCTAAAGCAATTCTGCCCAGATAGTGAAAGTATCGCCTCACACATTTTATTTGATGTTAACCTGTGACACCAGATTGTGAAATCTGGTCAGATTTTCCACCCATCTGCAGTCTGCACATTGAAGCATGTACGTGCAGAGTCTGGAAAAGTTGTACTCGAAATCAGTTATGTTGTGGCCATGCTCACGCAAATGCTCGTAATGAAAGTTTCACACAATGGTTTTTAAGAAGAAGGGCTTAAAGAGAGTTTCACAGGAGGTAAAGTTAGCCAAGACAATTGTCTATGGAGTATGATACTTCTGTCTCTACGAAGATACCTGCTGATCAGGTGGCTAGTGATACCAGCCTCTTTCAGGTCTATTCAGATCCCTTGGATGACACGTACTGCTCAGCACACGTAACCAGCATCGCAATCAAATCTCGAATTCCTGCAGCGTTCCAAACCACCGAATGCAGCTTCCAGGTCCAAATACCCCTTGGCAGAGCTGACACATTCCCTGGTGGTCAAACTGTGATGGTTCTGAAACCACAAATAACACTGAACTGAAGCACCCCAGGAATTCACAGGTCAAAAAAACTACCACAGCCAACTTGGGGTTGGTCTCTCTGGTTCAGGTGCATCAGCATCCACTTAAGTGACATTTAGGCTCATCTATTCTTCTGTCAACAATGTCATGAATCTGCTGCACAACTTTGAAAATCAAGCCTGTAGGCACTGCTTTGAACATGCAGTACTTCTCAGGGAATGGTCGAATGCTTGCACAGCATAATTCCAACTCAAAAGCAATTTTTTGAAAGGGATCTTGTCCTTGCTAGAATTGCAGAAGCACAGAAGTGCTCCATTGTGACTCACTAAATGGAGGAAAGTCCCCCAGTCCTTCACTGACAACAGTGCTACTGAGGCTGTGAACCAAAGTCAAGCAAACACAAGAAAGCTGCAATCCCATGCAAGAGAACAGTGTCCCAAAGAAGTGACACACACTAATTGACCTTTTTTTTTCCTTATGGCTAATATATATTGAGACAGACATGTCTGATGAAACAAAGCCACATTATTCGTAATATTTCTTGCAACAGAAATCCTAATACTGCATAGAATGGGTGGCGTGAGAGCCTTTCACACAAAACATATGAGTCAAAGTCTGCACCTATTTTTGATCGCTGTACTGCAAAAAGAAAACCCAGAAATGCCTAAGGAAACTGAAATGAAGCAAAAGGGGACTGGTGTGCAGATCAGCAGACACCAGCTGTAGGCCAAGCAGTGTGATGAACATCAAGTATACCTGGCATTTGGCTTCTGCTTGCATGCAGCTAGGCTGCTTTACAATGCTCAGATCTTGAGATCTCCGAGTTTGTCTTGCTCTCCACAGTTTTCTCACTTGATCTAACAACAAATAAGCTATCTGAACAGAAACACATTTTATCTTGTAAATTCTTCCCAAGTTTCCAGATCAAATGCCATAAATGGAATAGGTTTATCGCATTTTTATATTAACTTATTCAAAAATATTGAGCCTCTATTCCTTTTCTCCAGGCTAGACCCATTAGAAGTGCTTGCATTGATGCCCATCATGCAGTTTGTGTGCACCTTTAAAGTCAGACTGGGCTCCTGCTGCACACATGGGCTTTTTTAATACACTTTAACATCTCAGGTTGCATGTTCTGAAGACGATCACCCTCTGCCTACCCAGAATATCAAAAATAGTACAAAGTGCTTCTTTCATCACAGCAACATGACTCCATTCCTACCTAAAGAAAACACACTAACCAACATAACTATGCAGTGAGTGCGTACTGATGCCTCATTCCACAGTTAATGTAAGAGAGTAAATATATTTCCATAACAGGGTGTGAGAAAAGATCAAAGCGACTGGGCTAAAGTGGCTGGCTCCAAATAAATATCCTGGACAGTTTCATTCCCTTCACTACTTGAGGATTTCTTTAAAGGGGTAGTGCACTTTACCCACACAAATCTGAAAGGAATACCACCAGTATCAACAGTAGGATGGGGTTTTAAGGACCACTTGTCCAAAAAAGCCACAAAGAGGAATAACAAGCCAAATAAAGGCTGAAAGAGGCTCTTTTTTATACTAGTCCTATGCAGGTTCCTGTACCATGAGGGCTATAAAGAATTTTGCTGTAAACAAATAATGGAGCATCCTCCCAATGGCTTTAGGCAACTACCACACTGAGCTATGCAAATTAATCACCTGGATATCTACAACTCTAAATTCCAGTCCTAGTTCTAGGAATTGTGCAAACTAGCAATTAAGGAATTTTTTTAAGGAACCAAAAAGGTCTACAACAACTAATCCAAGGTTCTTTTTGGGTTTTTTTAAACTACTCAGCCTTGATTCCTTGCCTGCACACCCATAACTCTGTCACAGTGTGTTGTCTTTGTTGTTTACCATATTTTTCTAACTAATTAGTGCAGCATTTGAGAATGAGAAGGATGATGAACAGCCTGGTTATCAACAAGCCACCACTTTATGCTTTAAAATGTTTGGTCTGGATTTTGAAAGAATATTAAATTGGCCAAATAATCACAGTATCACAGTATTACCAAGGTCGGAAGAGACCTCATAGATCATCAAGTCCAAGCTGTTACCACAGAGCTCAAGGCTAGACCATGGCACCAAGTGCCACGTCCAATCCTGCCTTGAACAGCTCCAGAGTTGGCGACTCCACCACCTCCCTGGGCAGGCCATTCCACTGGCCAATGACTCTCTCAGTGAAGAACTTTCTCCTCACCTCAAGCCTAAATTTCCCCTGGCTTGATGCTTTCCAGCTCTGTAAAATTTGTGGTTCTGCCTTTAATTATGGCCAGACACACTCAGAATGTTACAGGTTGGAAAGGACCTCAGACAGACAAACATCCAGCCTGAGTGCCACACAAGTCTCTTAGAAGCAGTGCAATCGATGCACATGATATTAATAATTTAACAAGTGCAAATAATAACATTGCTATCAATAGAAATAATCTAGCATATACTGATTGGGAATCTAACAGAGCTTTTTCTCTCCAGGATTATACAGTGATAAAATATACTATGAAGCCAATTAAACACTCTTTGAGAGGGAAAAAAAATTAATAAAACAAAATTATTTCATTACTACAAATATTAAACACTATATGTAGAGAATGCCTAGTTAAGGAAGAGAAATGCTATATCATTTCCCCTGTCACATTAGAAAGCAACGTTATATTTGTCAGTTGAATATACTGAACTTACCAAGAGCCCTTCCTGAGAACTGAAAGAACCATATATCACATGCTCCTCATCCAAGAGATATATAGATTTTATCAATCTCTGGCTATTGCTTTGCAAGCTGTATCTGATATTAGCCTTCTGTTATAGTATCATGCAATTGGTAACAAGATCTTTCCTTAACTGACTACAATAATTATGCAAAGCTGGTTCACCAATGTAATTGGAACTACTTCACTCAGATGCATTTTATAAAGTTATGCTGTTTTGTAGAAACAAACAAAACACTGCTCATTCCATGGCAAATCCCAAGAACAGAGCCTGTTACAGCAATACTTTATTTCACCATTCAGTTTAAATTTCTTTTTTTTCTTTTCAATATATTAATCTCAAATACTTTTGTACGTTCACAGTTAGAAATTTGACTTTTGTATTAAATGTCTCTGTGTTTTGTTTCTCCCAATATCCTTAAAGAAGTCTCCTCTGTCTAGGTGAACACGCCCATTCTTTAGAGCAACCACAATAGGTTTTATCAGTTAGGTGGGGAGAAGGAACAAGAAAGCAAAGCTGGGATGCCTGGGACTTGTGCAGCACATACTAAATTTTTCAGTGACCACAGATAACACTAAACAGTTCAAAATGGATATTAAGAATAAAACACTTCCTACAACAATTTAAGCTCAACAAGTGATTGAATCTAAGGGCATTTGTCTGCGTCTTCCAACTAATTTAAAACGTCTACATGCAAAACTCAGCATGTAAAGCACATTTCATTTTCAGTCAGGCTCTCCAAGGGACTTTAGGAGCATAAAAATCAGCAAGTGGACCAAAACACTCTTAATACAGGTTTTCCACCTCTGACAGGTATGTCTCCTTCAGTCGCTGAAACAATATTATTCACACAAGCTGATGCAAGCAGTGAATGTTAGATTTTTTAAATTCTATTTATTATTTTGTTTGAGAGCACTGTGCACAAGAGAACACCACTCCAGGTAAACCGATGGTTTAAAATGTGAAAATGAGATTTTACTTTGAAATATGTTTGAGAATTATATAAAAAACACTTGCTTAACCTTCTCCTTTTTTGTAAGTAGTTTCCCACATCCCGAGAGACATTTTCATGCTACGCCTTTTAAATGAATCCATAGGTGCCCTATACACGTAGCCAACTTTGGATAGCCTCAAGTACTGATCAGCACAAAACAATGCAGCAGTACAAAGAGGTATTAGCAAATGGGAAGCTGCTGCTGAAGTCGGAGGAGTCTGGTAGCTTTTATTTAACCTTTCTTAAGCACTTCCTGAGGCTTTTGAGACTTGAGATTTGGTTACTCAGGAATGTTCCTGATACACCACTGAATGCCTCCACATTAGTGAAGGTCAGCTAGGAGAACTGCAACAGCAACCACCCCCACCAGAACAATCGAACAGCAAATCTCCTGCACCATCTGAGGAGCAGCGTGAGCGACATGAGCTAAGCTAATACAACCAAGCATAGCTGCATCTGTACGGAGGGTTTTGCCAGCACACCTTTGTTGCTGAGAACTCCTGAGGAATTTCCAGTGACAAGAACACTATAGACAGGATTCTGTCAGCAGTAGATGTGACCAGAAAACCTCTTCAGCAGAAATGCCAGGAAGACTGAAAGTCTCAGTTTTCAGCTGTTGGGTTTTTTGTAGCTTTGGTAACCCCCAGTTTCATCTTGAGCTAACAGTGACACAGAATCCAAATGAAAAGTTTTCAGAGAGAAAAATCAAACTCGTAGAGTCAATAAGGCCTTCTTGCTCCAAGAGAGGGTAAGTTCTTTTCCCTTCAGATCTATAAAGCTTTTGGCCTCGGCATCTGTTGGCCCTTACAACTCCAGTAGTTTATACAAACACTAGCGTTACCTGCACGGATGTCTCATCAGCTCATTCTAGTAGGTTAGTCATAACTGCATGCAACAGTTGGTAGGACCAGGCTTTGGACACTAAGAAAACAACACTCACAGTTGACTCAGCAGCAGAACCATTTAAATTCAAGGGCTAAAAGCTAATGCTCAAAATTTAAAACTGAAGGAGATAGTTTTATAGTGAAGACAGAGAGTAAAAAGGAGGAACATATTTATCATCAGTATTATCAAGTTTCCTGGTATTTCCTAAAGCTCCTGCTATTGGAGGTTTAAGATCTTCATTCTTCACTAAGTCAGACCGTAGCCTTCAGTTAGATACAAAAACTGGTCAATATTCCCCAACTGCTCATACACCAAAAAGTAATCAAGAAACTAAAATACTGCTAAATAACTTCTTTGCTTTGGTTTTGACTCCCAAGACCAGCCTTTGGGAACTCCAGACCCTGGAGGCAGGAGAGACAGCCTGTAAGAGGGAAGATTTTCCAACAGCCAAAGAGGATTGGGTTAATCATCAATTACAAAAGTTGAATATTCATAAATCTATAGGTCCTGAAGAGGTGCACCCAAGGGTATTGGGAGAACTGGCTGATGTTGTTGCTCTACCACTCTCCGTTATTTTTGAGAGGTAGTGGTTAACAGGAGACATACCTGAGGACTAGACTAAAGCTAATGTCTTCAGTAAGGGTAAAAAAGAAGATCTGGGCACTAGCAGACCAGTCAGTCTCACCTCCATGCCTGGAAAAATGATGGAGTGGTTCATTCTGGAGGTAATCTCTAAGAATATGGATGACAAGAGGGTAATCAGAAGTAGTCAGCATGGATTTACCTACTGGGAAATAATGCTTGACTAATCTAATACCTTTCTAGGACATTGTGACTAAAGGCATAGATGCTGGGAGGCCAGTGGATGTGGTCTACCTTGACCTTAGTAAGGCCTTTGACACAGTCCCTCACAACATCCTTGTGAATAAGCTTAGGAAGTATGGGATAGAACACACTGTGACTTGGATTAAAAACAGGCTGTATAACAGAGCCTGAAGAGTGGTGATTAATTGTGCAGAGTCTAGCTGGAGACCTGTAACCAATGGTGTCCCCCAGCAATCTATGCCGGGTCCAGTTTTGTTCAATATCTTTATTAATGACATTGATGATGGGATAGAGTGTCTCCTCAGCAAGTTTGCTGATGACACTAAGCTGAGCGGTCCAGCCAATACACCTGATGGATGGGCAGCCATTCTAGAAGATTTGGACAAACTGGAGAGTTGGGCAAAAAGGAATTTAATGAAGGTCAATAAGAATAACCGCAGAGTCCTTTACCTAGGAAGCAGTGATGAATTGCATCAATATAGGCTGGGAGATGATCTACTGGAGAGCACCTCCACAGAGAGGGAACTCAGTTCTTGTGGACATCAGTGGAACAGCAATGTGCTCTTGTGGCCAAGAGGGCCACAAGAGGTGTATCAAGAAGAGTGTGTCCAGCAGATCAAGGGAGGTTCTCCACCCCCTCTACTCTGCCCTGGTGCAGCCACATCTGGAGCATTGTGTCCAGTTCTGTGCTCCCCAGTTCAAGGGGAACAAAGATTTGATTGAGAGAGTCCAACAGAGGGCTAGGAGGGTGATTAGGGAACTGGAGCACTTGCCTTATGATNAGTCCCTCACAACATCCTTGTGAATAAGCTTAGGAAGTATGGGATAGAACACACTGTGACTTGGATTAAAAACAGGCTGTATAACAGAGCCTGAAGAGTGGTGATTAATTGTGCAGAGTCTAGCTGGAGACCTGTAACCAATGGTGTCCCCCAGCAATCTATGCCGGGTCCAGTTTTGTTCAATATCTTTATTAATGACATTGATGATGGGATAGAGTGTCTCCTCAGCAAGTTTGCTGATGACACTAAGCTGAGCGGTCCAGCCAATACACCTGATGGATGGGCAGCCATTCTAGAAGATTTGGACAAACTGGAGAGTTGGGCAAAAAGGAATTTAATGAAGGTCAATAAGAATAACCGCAGAGTCCTTTACCTAGGAAGCAGTGATGAATTGCATCAATATAGGCTGGGAGATGATCTACTGGAGAGCACCTCCACAGAGAGGGAACTCAGTTCTTGTGGACATCAGTGGAACAGCAATGTGCTCTTGTGGCCAAGAGGGCCACAAGAGGTGTATCAAGAAGAGTGTGTCCAGCAGATCAAGGGAGGTTCTCCACCCCCTCTACTCTGCCCTGGTGCAGCCACATCTGGAGCATTGTGTCCAGTTCTGTGCTCCCCAGTTCAAGGGGAACAAAGATTTGATTGAGAGAGTCCAACAGAGGGCTAGGAGGGTGATTAGGGAACTGGAGCACTTGCCTTATGACGAGAGACTGAGAAGGCTTTTTAGCTTGGAGAAGAGAAGGTTACAAGGGGACTTAATCACTCGCTATAAATAGGTTCTCTTCAATGCATCTATACAAATACATAAACTACTTTTAAAAAGTGTCCTTTTAATGTGCTTTTTATTAATGCAAATTTTTCATATTTTAAGATTATCTACAGATTCCTAAATTGTAACTAAGATACAGTGTGAGGGTAAGATTCTAACAAAATTTACTACAACAAAACTAGCTCGGCTTTCACTATGTAAAGAAAACTTTTACTATGTAACTTCTCTGGACAAGTTTAAAACCCACCTGGACATGTTCCCATGCACCTTGATCTAGGAGATCCTGCTCTGGCAGGGTGACTGGACTAGCTGGTCTTTTGAGGCCCCTTCCAATTCCTAACATTCTGTGATCGTTTGAATAATGGCTTTAGAGTTTATCAATAAACATCAAGTTTTTTCACAAATGAAAAACAAATGAGAAACATGAAAAAGTTAGTGCTCAAGACAGACAGGCCAATTGTAGTAACATTTTAGATCTATTTTGCAGCAATATACACTTGTTATTAAATATTACAAAGTATATTTCAAACAAAGCATAAACAGAAATGATATTACCTGTTTCCCAAATGAAAAGACCTCAAACAAACAAACAAGTAAAGAAATTCAGAAAGGCAGGTAAGATATTTATCTTGTCAGGCAGAACAGTGTCTGTACCCTGTTAATTTTTTAACATGGATAGCCAACATGAATGCCTCACTATAACAGAACGTAAAACATCCTGCTTTCAAAGCAAAGCAAGCAGTTAAAGCTGACAGGAGTCAAGGTGTGGCCTTCTACTGCAGTAGAGACAGTGGTCCTCAAGTTCAGTTGAAATACAGATGCCAAGCAGACTGACCCTATGTCTTTTGCTTCCTCACTCTTGTCTTTCTCTGATAAGAGTCTAGTTATCACATGTTTAGTCTAACATGACAGTGAGTGAAGACTGGGCACAAAACAGATGCATGTGGATAGACGTTTGCTTTCAGCTGTGTTATTTCTCACAATGTTGGACCCCAGTTTAGGTAACTGGACATTAATATGTTTAAACATAAAAATTACCAGGCCTAAGCAAAGCACAAAACACATCTCCACTGCACTTTACTGCCCACATTTACAGTAATGATAAGGTTGGAAAAGACCTTAAAGATCATCCAGTCCAACCTAAATCCAAATAAACCAAGTAAACCTAACATCTAACGTCTAGGTCAGGCCACTCAGCACCTCATCCAGCCTAATACCTCCAGGGAAAGGAGAGAAGGAAACTACTGCAGAGAAGGAAACTCATAGCTAAAGAAAAGCAAGGGCTCTTGAGCAACAGGAAAGAAATGTTCATTTTGAAACTGTGTGAACACCTGGGCAGATGTGTCTTTTGAATAGAAAACACAATTCTTCCTCACCAAGAGGCCATTAACATTTCTTTAAGAAAATCTTTTCAGCAAAAGCTATGGTCACTGCTTGCACTTTTGGTTAGGTTCTTCATTGTAGTCTAAAATGAATACGAATTAATTTTGAGAGAAGCAGAAAAAGCTTGAAAACATCCTTCCCTATGCATTTCTTCACTTGGAAAACTCAAGTTGCCGTTCACAAGCCAAGATGGATGAGCCCACAGCAATGCCTTGTGACATTTCATGCAAAGTTCTTAGCAGCTCATCTAACAATCTGTTGCTTTTTCCCAGGCCTTTAGAATTCAGAATTTAAAAGGTTGAAATAAATAGACACAAGTTTTAAAGAACCATTCCAGTATTTAAAAGTTTAAAGAATCACAGAATCACAGAATCATCATGGCTGGAAAGGAACTCAAGGGTCATCAAGTCCAACCTTTCTCCTAGTGTCTAACCGCTAGACCATATACCTAAGCGCCACGTCCACTCGTTCCTTAATCACCTCCAGGGATGGTGACACCACCACCTCCCTGGGCAATTCATTCCAGCATCTAATCACCCTCTCAGTAAAGAATCTCCTTCTAACATCCAAATTAAACCTCCCCTGACACAACTCGAGGCCATTTCTCCTCGTCCCATCATCACTAATTGGAGAGAAGAGACCAACACCAGCCTTGCTACAACCTCCTTTAAGGTAGTTGCAGAGGGCAATAAGGTCCCCTTCTCAGTCTTCTCCAGACTAAACAGTCCCAGCTCCCTCAGCCTCTCCTCACAGGGCATGTCCTCCAGCCCCTTCACCAACTTGGTTGCCCTTCTCTGGAGTCCTTCCCGCACCTCAACGTCCTTCCTGTACTGTGGTGACCAAAACTGGACACAGTACTCGAGATGCAGTCTCACAAGTGCTGAGTACAGGGGCACAATCACCTTCCTGCTCCTACTGGTTACGCCGTTTCTGATACAGGCCAGGATGCCATTGGCCTTCTTGGCCACCTGAGCACACTGCTGGCTCATGTTCAGCCAGCTGTCGATCAACACCCCCAGGTCCTTCTCCACCAAGCAGCTCTCCAGCCACTCCTCTCCAAGCCTGTAGCATTTCTGGGGGTTGTTGTGACCAAAGTGCATGACCCGGTACTTGGCCTTGTTAAACCTCGTACAACTGAGCTCAGCCCATCTCTCCAGCCTGTCCAGATCCCTCTGCAGAGCCTCCCTACCCTCCAGCAGATCAACACTCGTTGATACTAAGGATATTGAAGGAATGCTAATAACTTTAAAAGCCACTTGCCATTGACACCACGTGGAAGGGACCGCAGTTTAACCTGAGGTAATCACTGCCTCACAATAGCACCTCCATCACAGCGTGTGCAAATACCAGCAACGACAAGTAGTGCTTCTGGAAAAGAGGCAGACAGGTAAAACTGGGGCCTCTCCTGAGCACTGAAGGCAGTTTAGGCCACAAGAGACAGCTCTCAGATGCATTTCAGCAGAATGAGCTCAGGGAAGGGCAGTGCAGATGGATGCAGCCACTGAATGGCAAAAGGCAAGTGCAGAAGTCATCGCCAGGAATTGTGTGAAGCAAAGGCTCAGAGAACCAGAAGGGGAAAGCAAGACACAAGATACAAAACAAGCAGATTAAAAGTATTTGAAAATAAGACAGAAGGTGAAGAGAAAATACTGATTACCTGTGTTTGGCCATGCTAAAATGAACAGCACATGAAGTTCGGAGCAGGCAAGCTGGGAAGGTGAGAGTGAGCTGAGAAAACAGGCAGGAAAAACAAACCAGAATGTGACAAGTGATTTGTAAACAAGAGAGCTTGTGGGAAGCAGGGGTAGTTAGATCAAAGATATCCCAAAAATACTGGCTAGCAAATATTAACCAAACAGGTTCACCGATGCTTTGCTGAGAACAGCATCCATTAGTGAGGTTCACAGGTATGGGAAGCAGGGAAGAAACTAGGAATTCAGGCTTTCCCAAATGAAGACAGAAACTACCTTCACTTCTAAATAGAAGTCTTAAAATCACATGGTTAGGGCTCGTGAAAGATACACTTTAGTTAAGGTTTCTCAAATGCATTGGTTATCATTTATTCTAATGTATTCTCCATCTAGGAAACGCAAGATATTTTATTCCTTCCAAGACTTTTTATGTTTTGCATGCACAAAGATTCAAAAAGAGTACAATTCAAAATTTAGCCTTCCATAAATGTAAATACATCACAAAGACAAACTAATGGATGGTAAAGTATGAGGTTCGCTTTGAGCTTCATTTGAATTACAGGGGTTTTTGCAGTGGTCATTAATAGTTTTGATTCCTGCCAATAAAACCTTTATGGTTCCCTGGTGTATATTACAAGGGTTTGTGCCTGAGGTGGTGGGTTTTTTTAACAGAGGCTGATAGCAAAACTTCACTGACTTCTGTACGAAACAATTTAGTTCTCATATGCTGACCATAGGCTGATATTCCTGTGTCTGTGTTGTAATGACTTTCCTATAATCTGCACATTGACAGGCTCATATATCACAACTCCATCACCTCTATTGCTTCCATTCTTCAGCTCAGCTCATTTCATTCTACTATTTCAGTGTCAAACACGGTTTACTTATTTTCATCTTTCCTGTTCATGACCTTTTTTTCAGCTCTTTATCTCTGCCATCTCCACGGGTAACATCCCTTTGCTCTTTTGTATTTTGACATTCACCAGCTGCTCCAGGTCTGTCACTGTACCTCTAGTTTGTAACTTCCAGGATTCTGTGGCTAAGTCTCACAATGCCCCCGGCAAGTTTTAATACCTCGTGACCACTTATTTAACAAATAGTAAGATCCTTAGGAAGAATAATGCCTTTAATACTAAACACAACAAATTCAGAAAATAATGCAACTCTAATTCTTACATAAGCCAAGCCACGGCCAAGGAATCAGGAACAAATACAATCACAACATTGGAAGCTGTATGCCTTCACTAGAGCCTTTCCTGTCTTTGGTAAGATACTGATCTGTTGCTAGAAGCATTCCCCTCCTCAACCAGTTGACATCTGTTTAGTAGTGAATGTAATTCTGCAGTCTGGTTAAAATAAACTGTTGCCTGAACATCGCTGTAATTGCTAGAGAAAAGTCAGAGCCAAATTCTCCGTTTCATTTTTTAAAAACAAATAAACAACTTGCTTTTTCATCTATCATAACTTTTCAACCGCCAGGGAGGATCTAAACAGAAATGCAAAAACATCAACACACCAAACACTGGATTAAATTCTTGTCAGGACTGAGCAGTAGTCTGCTCATGTTCATACTGGCCCACTATATAGTTTTGCAAATGCAACCTTTAAGCTACATTTTCTGTGTAAAGCAAGACTGCAGTTGCAGACTTCTGCAGTGCAATGATACAGGGGTGCTGGACCCTTTACCCAACGTGCCCCACATACAGAAATTTAATACAATGCAGTGAAATTCAGCTTACAGCACAGATACTTCCTTGAAGAGTCATTGCAATTTTAAGGCTTCTGAACTGTAAGTCTGCAATAAGCTGAGGCTTTTTGGATGTTCACCTGAAGCTGAGCTCTAAACAATATGACGTTCACACACCGCTAGTAATTAAACAAGGCAGTGGCTTTACTGGTATAAATTGCAGAATTGCTGTCAAAGAGGTGAGAGGTACCATTATAAATGCTGTGGTATTACTTACTTGAATTTTTTACAAAATTCAAAGAACAGCAGGTTTATACAGATAAAACTTGTACTGAGACACATGCCACTATCAGAAGGAAAGCACGAAGGAAAAAGTACAAAGGACAAAACCAAACAGTGCTGTTCCTTCATTTAATTACCATGCCATGAGGGTTGACTTCTCAGTTCCAGGACTATAGCCTGAGGGGTACAAAATTACCCAGCAAACCCAGACAGCAGTAAAGAAGCAGTCAGTAGCAGGTTCACTTTAGGGTTGCAAATGAGTCGTGTTATGAGATGAAGTGACCATGAAGTCTCCTTCCCTGAATACACCAAGAGGAAACAAGGCAGGTGGTCATATCCTGACCATTCTAGGAAGCAGAGACAAAGGAGACACACTTAAGTAGGGAAAAAAACAGATGCAACAAGAAAAAAACTGTATGTCAGAAGAAAGTGCCTTGGAGATTTTGTAACAGGTCAGCACAGCACTGATTTTCCACACTACGGGAATAACCCGATTAAAAGCAAACCAGTGCAGAATCTTCTGAAGAGTGCCAAAAGTAATCCATGCCCATGGAAGACATAGAATCATAGAATCATTACAGATTGGAAGGGACCTCGAAAGATCATCTAGTCCAATCCGCCTGACACAGCAGGATCACCTAAACCAAGTCACACAGGAACCTGTCCAGTTGGGTCTTGAATATCTCCAGTGAGGGAGACTCCACAACCACCCTGGGCAGCCTGTTCCAGTGCTCCGTCACCCTCACCGTGAAGAAGTTCCTTCTCAGGTTGATGTGGAACCTCCTATGTTCCAGCTTACAACCATTGCCCCTTGTCCTGTCACTACATGACACCGAGAACAGCCCAGTTCCATCCTCCTGACACCCACCCCTCAAATATTTGTAGACATTAATGAGGTCACCCCTCAGTCTCCTCTTCTCCAAGATAAAGAGACCCAGCTCCCTCAGCCTCTCCTCATAAGGGAGGTGTTCCACCTCTTTTATCATCTTTGTTGCCCTACGCTGAACTCTCTCCAGAAGCTCCACATCCCTCTTGAACTGAGGAGCCCAGAACTGGATACAGTACTCTAGATGTGGTCTCACCAGGACAGAGTAGAGGGGGAGAAGAACTTCTCTTGATCTGCTAACCACTCCTCTTCTAATCCACCCCAGGATGCTGTTGGCCCTCTTGGCCACAAGAGCACATTGTTGGCTCATAGTCATCTTGTTGTCCACCAGGACCCCCAAGTCCCTTTCCCCTACACTGCACTCCAACTGGTCAGTCCCCAACCTATACTGGTACCTGGGGTTGTTCTTGCCCATCATCCCATGTTGTGCCACATTAATGAAATTAGATTAGGAAATACGTTTTGAGTTGTAAAAAGAAATGTTTAATTGTTTAAGACACTGTTCTTTTTGATGAAGGGGTAAAAATGTGTTGCATTTCTTCTTATCGTAGGTATTTAAAATGCCAGAGTTCCTCCTCATATAAAACCTTTTCATTATTTGAAGAAAACCTGATATGTTCATCCAGTGTTTCATCATAAAGAAAAAAAAACCCAAAATGACAGATAAACCAAAACCACACAAAATGACTACACAAAATCAGAGAGAGCTCATAAATTTTTGTGAGGGAAGAGACACAGATCACCAGATACCTATGATGCAGCATGGCATCTTTAAGTTTAAATCTGTCAAATATAGCAGCTGAAAAAAGATAGAAGGAGATACATTCCACCGGTATTCTGATCCTGTCCCATGAAGATACACTTTTGTCCCAGGTTTAGCTGATACTCTTCCAATTCAGGCAGCCTGATTATGTGTTACACACACCGATCCAAGCTGGATGACATTTAGCTCTTCATGAACTATCAACATCAAAATGTAGGTAGAAGAGCCATCCGTGTCCTTACATTTTTCATTCTCTCTCCATGTTTTACTCAGTGTACGAGCAGTGTTTTGAATGGGACTCCCAGTACGCTGTCAGAAGCAAGTAGTGGCACAGACGGGACACCCAAATTCCTCAGCCAGTTTTGCTGATGAGAAAGAGTTTTGTTGTGTATTTCATATTTCAAATTTCAAAGCTTTTAAATATTTTCTGTCTTCATATTTAACTTTATTACATTTGAGTCAGTCAGTCTTCAAAATAACAGCAAGAGAACAATAAAAGTCAGAAATAAAAGTTGTTCTCTTTATTATGGACTAGAAATTTTATTGGTAAATGCTTTAGCACAGAGCACTTGCAGCCGTTAGGATACTATCACCTTCACATCCTGTCTTTCTCTTAATGCATAAATCTGATAGTACAAACACACAGCTCAAAATGTGTATTGATTTCACCTCGGACTCTTCAGTGTATTGTAACTAATTCTATGCTGGAGTGTGCTCAAAATCCCCTAGGGTAAAAAAGATAAGTAATTTCTCAGCTTAAGCATTTGACGCTTCCACAGCTGCCACAGCACAGCAGTGGATGAAGCCATCATCTACTATGGTCCATTATTTACTGAAAGCCTCTAGATTCAAATGAAGGCTTATGCAATACATAATAAAAACATGCTCTCTGTGAGTATTTCCTAGCAGACCAAAAGTATCACACCCACTGACATCTGCAAGCAAGATCTACTAACCACTCAAACTTGAAAAGCCATTTAAATTTCATTTTAAACACTTCGTATACTCCCAGCTGCATCACTCCTCTTTCTCCTCCCTGGTAAGACTGATTTTGGCACAGGCTAATAATGTAATTATTATTACATTAAAGACAGTTTGAGTTCAGTCACATCTTAATCTTCATAAACACATGCAGGTACACACACACAGCCCCAGATGACAAAACCAGAGATGGCACTGGTGAGGCTTAAAACATGCTAGTAGAGAGACCTGGGTTTGGGTGGAGGGAGCAGCACAACAGAGAGAAGGAAGAGATTGTTCACATGCACAACTATACTGGCATTAGCCAATATTTTTAGACAGCCCATTTCTTCAGCGTCAAATTTGGGTAGGCACAACTTGATGATGTCTTTTGGTAAATGCCTGGCTTTCGTCTTTGTTTTTCCCCTAGATACCACTGGCTATGAATGTGTCAACGTTTCTTGCCTATGACCAGCCCACGATAAGTTACTGTGGAGTACATCATGAACTGCTTGCTCACAAGCCCTATGACTCAAATAACCAGGAAGAAACAGTGGAAACACACCTGGAAACTGATCTGGATCTGAGCACAATAACAACTGCAGCACGAATCAAGGACCACAGTCAGCAGCTGGCTTAACTGTTTGGGGTTCTTTTCTTTTGTTGTGTTTTGTTTCCTGTAGCAGAGGCTGCAACCAAATTCTGTGTAACATTATGGACAGAAGTGAGAAGACATAATAGTATGGATTCTAGGATCCCTGTTCAAATTAAAAATTAATCACAAAGATTAATTGTTTCAAGTCTACTATTTGTAATTAGTTAAGTTGTGCAGTATTTTTTTGACTTCAGAGTATGACCCTTAAAGTGAATCTTTTTCAGAGCTCATCCTACCTACCTGTATAATCTGTACAGATGTAATGTATTTTTCATACTGTAAAGTTTCAATTACCAAGAACAACTGGTATGTACAGTACCATAATTTAATTACGTCATACTTTACATGTTTCAGTTTCTAAAGTTTCAGGTTAACTAAAGTTATCTCTCGTGTCATTAAGTTACTCTGTTTTGTAGGGATCATTTTGTTACTGCTTTTGTGCCCAAAAAACTTTAATCTAAAATTCTGTCCTTTGCAGAATATGCACCATTTTTATCACATTTAACATGTAGAATTTTATCTACTGCTTCCAGAAGTCATGCATTAATCAAAAGGAGGGTTTAACTCTTCAGAATTGTAAGAAATTCTTTAAACGCCAAGCCAAGTTTTCTTATAAATAAAATAATTTAACAGTTCTCCTCAAACTTACGCATTGCCTTGAAATACAGCCTGGTTTCTCAATCAGATGTACGTTATGGCAAACAGATACACTTTAACAAAAAGGTCTACGTATGCTACTCTTAGCTGACCCCGATGAAGTTTTATAAAGTCTCACTGTTCTGCAAGGAGACATCAACAGGCAGCTCTCTACAGAATTTGCTGTGAACGTATAGTTTGCCAAATTGGCCATGTGTATTTCTAAAGGCAAACGAGCCCTAAACCTACTTCTGTCAAAGAGAGCTGCTGACACAAGTGCAACAGAAACAAGCCCTTAGAGTTACAGTACCCTTAGAATGTAAAGCTACACAAAAGAAACCTCTACTTTGCTGAAAGATAAAGTAATTTGGACCAAACAGTAAAAGTCGACAGACCCTTAACACTAAGTTATATCAAACTAAGAAAAAAAAACCCCAAACTTTTAAATGTTTAAAATGTAGTATTGAGTCTTTAACAATTACTACTACATTGCTTGTTTGTCTACCATGTAATACCTGGATTGAAGCATTCTTCTTCTTTGATTTTAATTCTTCAAGACTTCCCAATACTGTATGAGAACAACTTTTATAACGTCACCCTCATGCTGTAATCATAGAAGATTACAGAGATTAGAAACACATTATATCATGCCGAGCTGACGAAAGATAAAACAAAACACAAGCCTTCCAAAACACAGGAGAAAAACATTTCATATCGTAAGGCAACTTTTTTATAATAAAGATAAATTATATAAACCAGTATCTATTTTTCTGAATGTTTATCCCACCATGTTTTCATGTAACTTCAAGAAGATGACTACAATTTAAAACTACTCTTCAACTGTTTGTACAAAAATATAAAGCAAATATGATGAAAAAAAGCTTGAAAATATTGTTAACACATGAATCTGCATTCACTATCTTTTAAGTGGGAACAAAATGTCCAAACAGAATGTATTGTGTTCGTTATTTATTTAGCATCTTAGATTTTGTAACATATTTTGCATCAATTACTTGCTATTCAAAACACTACTTGTCTTTTCAAGACGCATCTGAAATCTCCACACTTCAGTTTCTTATTTTGTTTCTAAATGGGTTTTTTGAATTTCTTGTAATCTTCTACAGTGCTGGAATTTTACTATGCACAGTTTGAAAATACATTTTTCTAATTATAAAATGAAACCAAAACTGTGGATGTCATTCTAGAATCAAGTGAGTTTTGTACTGCAGGAAGAAGTGGGTTTTAAGGTTTAAATCTTAGGCATTCCAGTCACAGCAGCAAACCTCACCTGGTAGGCTCAGATACCCTCCAAAAAGATTATTTCAGTTGCTCCTAGCCTGTCCTTCCTGTTCTAGACCACGATCCACTGCCCTCAGGTATTTATGGCACGTGAGCATGGCTCTGGTGCTGATGCAGCTACTGAAAATGCACAAATATTTAAAGGCTCCATGTACTTCTAATGTAAGAGAACTGTAGGAGAATATTTTCAGTGCTGGACTCTAATGAGCATCAGCTAAGGAACATGATAAAAATCCTTTCTTATGCTACAAGACACAAAGTATTTCACATTTCTGGTTAAACAGGCACAACCAGGCATATACTGACATAGACACAAACGTTTCTCTTTCTGTTTCTTTTCCTCGTTAATGAAATGTACATTAATGACTCCGGTTTATCCTGAAACTCTCCTGAAAACCTTGTTGTTTCAGACTAACATATCAATAGAAAATGGTAGAAAGATCAGAGAAGTAGTAGTGGTTCAGCACCTCACGGATCAGCTGCAATAATACCAAAACCACCTTCCTGGGCACTTGTGGTGCGTGACGGGCTCTCCACAACACCGGCAGGCAGCTCCAGAGCTCTGAAAGACAAATCCTACATCCAGGAGCCCAGTGCAGCGGTGCAACACCTGCCCACTCCAAATCCACAGTCTCAAAACACATATTTCTGTCATTTCCATACATACAGCTGGATACCTCTTCTTTTATGACCTATACCAATCCAAACTCTGCCTTTCTTGACAATACAGGTGTCTTCAAGGTAACCAGATGGCAGGTAGGTACCTTCACAAAAAAATCCATACATGAAAAAATTCCAGGGTAAACTAATCCCAACTGGCACTCACTCCTAAGGCCCCGTGTTAGTGTGGAAGCACCTGCTTCCCAACATATTATTGGCAGCTACGTGGTGACTCAGGGGTGCACAGAAACAGAAAATGCTCCAGTTATCTGGACAAAACAAAAAAAATCACCCAATAAAACCAAAGTCTTCTAAGCTACAAGTCAGAAAGCAGGCTGAGCCAATGGATTCAAGCCATTAATCTCCCTCTCAAGGCATCTTTTTATCTCTTACAGTTCTTTCTAACCATCAGACAAGACAAGAGAACAGAAATTTTGTGAAGGACATCAAATAAATGGTAATTAGAATCAAAACAAAATGGCAAGGGCAAGACCACTGTCTGGAAAAAAATAAAGCCAGGATTCCCACACCAGTGAAACTGTAATAAATTCTGGAAGCTGCTTTATTAGCAAAGTAGGTACTCAAAGATGGTTAATGTAAACAAACCATTATCATGTATAGCGTCAAACATGAGCAGCTGTACTTCGTTCCCTACTAGTCTAGCAGAAACTTTCTGTTGAACATGTAAGAAAAAATAAATTCAACTCACATTCCCTAACCTGATGCTCCTTTCTTGAAGTAAAAGATCTTTTTGATCCACACTTCCGCATGGGTCTCGGGGGCCTGGGCTTCTTGAGGGCAAATCCTACCCATACCAAATATTTATATACCTTATATTCGTAATACAGACCTGTAATTTATAATACCCTACCTACCATAAATCTCTGTGGTAACTTGGTCAGATGAGAAGGACATCCAGGCTTGATAACTTGCCTCAAAACCAGCTGAAAGACGAAATTCAAAGAAGAACTAAAGAATGAGACAGGCACACAGCACTATCTCCCCAGAATGCCCGTGAAGTCTCCACCAATTTGTTGGTCAGGGACTACAGTCAAAAGCTGTGTCTGGACAGACCCTCCTTGAACATGCACAGGGCTTTTTTGAAGCCATATACATTTGTAACATCCATCAGTCCTGCAGAAAGTACTTTTGATTTAACAAAACAAGCTGGCCTTTAGCTGGCCTGTGTCTCAGTAGAAATTAATGTTATAGTAACACATTTCATTTCCATTTTTGACACCGAAATATCATTACCAAATAATAATTACAGGCTGATGACCTCCAGGTATTTACACAGATACTGTCTGAAACCTTGTAGATGTAATTACCTCATTTCCCTCCAGTCAGATCTTAAAATCAGGGTGGTTTCAAGACCATCACAGTGACAAAAAAATAACTTGGTTTTTGACAAAATATTGTAAATCATTTTTCAATATAGAAACCTCCTGAGAGGCAAAACACTTCTCAGCATAAACTTCTTCTTAGACAGAATTTTGCTTGCATGATCCACATTTAAAAGCAGATGTTCATTAAATTCCTGAGGGGAAAAAGAAATCTAGCATCTAACTGAATTAATACTCCTATTATAAAGTAAGAAGGCCAAATTTCATTTCACTGCTCTACCTAATTATAGAGTCTGATTAATTTTAATTATAAAGTTTCAGGATAAATCAACGTGAACATCAGAGTTCATGATTAATGGTATTTTAATGAACACCTAAGGAATTAACATTTTGCCACAAGAACCTTGCCAAGGTTTTTTATGCAAGTTGAAGTACAGCTTGCACAACTGTGAAAATCCCAGTGGCACAGAGCTTATATTCTACTTTATCAACATCAATTTTGTATGTAAATAAGTCATTCTTAAAACTGGCTGTTTAGATAGTTAAGAACAAAGGTGCACCTGCTGTGTAATAACAAATAAGGCTGCAGCATGGAATTCATTATACAGTCCTGCTGCACGAAAGCTCTAACACATTCACAGTAACGGACACCTCCAAGTGTCATCACTACAGACACGACACGTGTGAACACAACAGCACACAAGTGAGCATTCTCTGCTGTTGTATTACCATGGAACTCCCCTGGATTAAAATGAACGTTTGCTAATTGCCTTGGGTCAGCTGACACAAACAAGATAGATGCTACCGTACCAAATACTGAAGTCATTTAAAACGTTTAGCTATGTAAGAAAATGGTTTTAACAGCTTTCACAGAGAGTATCTTCTTCCTTGTATTCCACAAGACACAGACTTTTAAGGTAGATGCAACTAAGCAATAGCTCTGTCTACAAATTAATCATAAAGCAATTGCACCAATGAAACACATCTCCAAGTCAAATAATTCAAAAAACATATATACTAATTTTGTGCTTATTGGACCAAAAAGTCATCAACTAGGAATAAGAATACTCATTAAAAGAAAACAGTGTGTCCCTCCAGCACCGTGCACTTCAATCATTTCCGCAGTTTTATATAAGAAAGTGTCGTAAACGAGCCATGAGAAGCCACTAACCGAATCATTCATACTGAATACATTCTGTGGGCATTTATTCTTTCAAAAGAAGTAAAGAAACAAATGTATTTTTCTAGTAATGATGATGCACCTCTCTTTTATGTCTTCTTTCTTCTAACTTTGTTTTTAAAGAACCTGTACACTCATACAATTAAGTCTAAACTTCACTATCCAAAAGCCTTATTCTCACTTAAAGGAGAAAACCAGAGCTGTCAACGGTATATCTGAATACACAAATAACATAAATGAAGATATTCTTCTTTCATTATTTTTGGCTTAAGCATTATCTAGACACTTCATATTTCTTATATTTGCCCATCCCTCTTTCTCCAAGTTCTAACCATGACAACTGAGAATGTCAGAAATGGAAGAAAACCAAACCAGACCACCTATTCAAGCTGAGTTACTGGAAGTTAAAAACAAGTATTAAATGCCTTTCAGGCATCCACCTCCAGAGCTGAACAGGTTTGCTGCCTACTGAGCTAAAGCTTTTTTGACTCAAGTGCCTTTTACGTTACCGCTAGGATCTCGCAAACGGCAACTGATAAATGTGGTAATGCCATAATATGCAACTAAAAATCCAACTCTTTTTTTTTTTTTCATTTTACTACCAAACGAGGAGGTGCTAGGTTTTGGGTTTTCATCTCTTTTCATCTCTTTGCGCCTTGAATACAAGTGATTACAACAGATGCCAGCATAACCTGTTCACTTTCATCAGGTGATGACAACACAAATTTTAAAACAGAACTGGAATGGGTGCCACACGACGTTTATCCCATCTCAACAAACTATGATAGGTTCTTCTCTAACTTCTTAAATAATCTTCTGTCTCTAGAGAACACAGAATCTACATTACTCTGTATTCATGCCTAACTAATTCTGCTATCAGAAGGTTTTTCCTTATGCCTAATCTAATTGCTACTTGCAGCTGTTGGATATGTAGACATACATCCCCTGGCCATCCTGAAAAATGACATACAGGTTACTACTGACTGAAAATTTCAGGACATATTATGAGATGAAAGTACAATATTTAACAAAATTTGAGCTTTCAGAAAGCTAGATGGACTGTTTGTTACAATAAACATTACATACACTTTTTTAATAAACCGTAAGACCTTGCAAGACCTGCCCTCCAAGCCCCTCACTGGCTTCATTGCCCTTCCTTGGACACGCTCCTTCTTGTACTGAGGTACCCAAAACTGAACACACTGCTTGAGATGAGGCCTCACTAGGGCAGAGCACAGAGGAAAGCTCAATTCTCTAGTTCTAGCTGGCCACATTATTTCTGATGCAGGCCAGGATGCTGTTAGCTAACTCAGCCAAATGGGCACACTGCTGGCTCGTGCTCAGATGGCTGTCCATCAACACCCCCAGGTTCCTTTCCGCTGAGCTGTTCTCCACTCTTCCTCAAGCCTGTAGCGTTGCATGGGTATGTTGTGACCAAAGAGTAGGGCCCAGCACTTGGCCATGTCCACCCTCATACAATTGACTTTGTCCTACTTATCCAGCCTGTCTCGGTCCATTAGCAGGGCTTTCCTACCCTCAAGTAGGTCAACACACCCATCCAGTATGGTGTCATCTCCAAACTTGCTGAGGGTTTGAGGTCTGCTTCTACCCTACAGGATCAGTTTAATTTGAAAATGACAACTGGGAAGTAAACAGGCGCCAGTCTCTTCTTCCATACTGACAAGTATTGACACTTGTTCGTCCCTTTCATCCCTACCTGCATGCATTTTACCCCAGGAGTTTAGACTTTTCATCTTGTCTCTAGCAACGCCAGTGAAATTAAGAACCAATTTCAGATTATTTATACTGCTACATTATATGCCCAGAGTCCTTCATATAATATGTAGGTATCTTAGCAAAAGCCAGAATTATTAACACATGCTTTATATTTTAAGTCTTTTAAAAATTTTAAGAATATAAGGATAATTTTAAGAATTAAGCATTAATAGACTATAGGCCTTTGTGTTTAATTTTTGCTTTCACAACATTCAGAGAAGGCAGGCAAATTTATGCAGGAGCACTGTCAGTATCACAAAAATACAGCAGTTACTGAAATAAAGCACTCATGCTGCTAGCTAAAACTTGAAGTGATCTAAATGCAGAGATAATTCAGTGCTGCTCCTGAGAGAGAACGTAAAAAAAGGGAGCTATAAACATCATTGATGCAACTAAGTTATGCTAGAGGAACAAAAAATACACTCTCAAAAATTATATGGAGCTACAACAGAAGATATTTAAGGCTGGTTTTTTATAAGGCAGTACAATCTAATAAGGCAGTAAATAAAGCAGAAGATGAGAAGGATTAAATTTGAGTCTGGACTGAACACACAGAGGCAAACAGCTTGATAATGAAAATGGCCTCTGCTTTCACTCCGAAAGGAAAAGCATTTTAGTCTCATTTTCTCTAGGACTAAGTATCTTCTGTATATCTATGTAATCAGACAGCATCCAAATCATTAAGAGGGATAAAATAGCTGGACTTATATGAGTGAACTAAGAGGAGTAACGGACCACAGAAAAAAAGAAGCAAGACCCATATATGTAAATATCACAGAATTACAGGATGTGAGGGATTGGAAGGGACCTTGAAAGATCATCTAGTCCAGTTCCTCTGCTCTGTCACAATCACCTAGACCAAGTCACACAGGAACACATCCACGCGGGTTTTAAACATCTCCAGAGGAGACTCCACAACCTCCATGGGCAGCCCCTTCCAGTGCTCTGTAATCCTCACTGTGAAGAAGTTCCTTCTGACCCTGAACACACATTGCCCCTTGTCCTATCATTAGGTGACACTCTGTCCTCCTGACACCCACTCTTCACATATTTATAAACTTCAATGAAGTCACCCCTCAGTCTCCTTTTCTTCAAGCTAAAGAGACCCAGCTCCCTCTGACTTTCCTCAGCAGGGAGGTTTTCTGCTCCCTTCATCAACTTCGTGGCTCTGTGCTGGGCTCTCTCCAGCAGTTCTGTATCCTTCTGGAACTGAGGAGCCCAGAACTGGACACAATACTCCAGATGTGCTCTCACCAGGGCAGAGTAGAGGGGGAGAAGAACCTCTCTTCATCTGCTAACCACCCCTCTTGTGGCTTTCTTGGCCACAAGAGCAGACTGCTGGCTCATGGTCATCCTGCTGTCCACCAGGACCCCAGGACCCTTTCTCCTAAACTACTCTCCAACAGGTCAGTCCCCAGCCTATACTGGTACCTGGGATTGTTCTTGCCCAGATGCAAGACTCTACACTTACCCTTGTTATACTTCATTACGTTTCTCTCTGCCCAGCTCTCCAGCCTGTCCAGATCTTGCTGAATGGCAGCACAGCCTGCTGGAGTGTCGGCGACACCACCCGGCTTTGTGTCATCAGCATCTAATTTCTCATCCAAAACAACAATGAACAGATT
This sequence comes from Rhinopomastus cyanomelas, assembly GCA_013400115.1. Taxonomy (NCBI): domain Eukaryota; kingdom Metazoa; phylum Chordata; class Aves; order Bucerotiformes; family Rhinopomastidae; genus Rhinopomastus; species Rhinopomastus cyanomelas. The sequence continues at coordinate 232,865 of VXBP01007636.1, forward strand.
GAACAGGACTGGTCCCAGCACTGACCCCTGGGGCACTCCACTAGATACAGGCCTCCAACTAGACGCTATTCCATTGACCACTACTCTCTGGCTTCTATCCTGGAGCCAGTTTGCAATTCATCTCACTGCCCGATTGCCCAGACCACACTGCCTCAGTTTGGCTGCAAGGATGCTGTGAGAGACCGTGTCAAATGCTCTCTCTAATGTGGAATTCAAGATAGACCACATCCACTGCTCTGCCATCATCTATCCACCGGGTTACGCCCTCATAAAAGGCTACCAGGTTGGTCAAGCAGGACTTCCCTTTGGTGAAGCCATGCTGACTGTTCCTAACGACCTTCTTGTCCTTGCTCTGCCTGAAGAGAGCTTCAAGAATAAATTGTTCCATCACCTTTCCTGGGATGGAGGTGAGGTTGACCAGTCTATAGTTACCTGGGTCCTCCTTACTCTTTGTGAAGACTGGAGTGACATTTGCTCTCCTCCAGTCCTTACACATCTCTCCTGATCCCCATGACTTAGCAAAGATGATGGAGAGTGGCCCAGAAATTATTTCCACTGGCTCCCTTAGCACTCACGGGTGCATCCATCTGGACCCATGGATTTATGTACATGGATTTGTCTTTGTCAACCAGGGCAAACGCTTCTCTCATCTCAACTTCCTCTGGAGCCTCAGTAGTCTGGGAATTTATATCAGGACACACCCCAGAAGTATAGACAGAGGCAAAGAAGATGTTCAGTATCCCTGCTTTCTCTGTATCCTCTGTCTCCAGGGTACCCACCTCATTCAGCAGGGGGCCTACATTGCCTCTAGTTTTGGTTTTACCTGCAGTGTATTTGAAGAAGCCCTTTCAGTTGCCTTTGACCTCTTGCAAGGCAAGGTTTAGTTCCATGGAGGCCTTGGTCTTCCTGGTTGCGTCCCTACATCCTCTTGTTCCTCTTGAGTTTGCCCAGCAGCTCCCTGTTTAACCACACAGGTCTTCTGGCTCCTTTCCTTGACTTCCTATCTGTAGGGATGCTCTGATCTCGGGCTTCAAAGAGCTGCCCTCAACCTTCACCCCTTCAAACAGACCCTCCTTGTTGGTGAGCACAAGATCCAGCAGCACTCCTCTCCTAGTGGGCTCCTCTACCATTTGCATCAGGAAATTGTCACCAATGCACTGGAGGAATCTCCTGGACTGTGGCTGGCTGGCTGAGGAAGTCCTCCAGCAAATATCAGGGTAGTTAAAATACCACACGAGAACCAGGGCCTGTAGCTGTGAGGCTGCTGTCAGTTGCCTGTAGAAGACCTCATCAACTTCCTCATCCTGATCTGGAGGCCTGTAATGGACACCCATGACAGTGTCACTCATACCAGCCTGCCCCTTAATCCACACCCACAAACTCTCAACTCTCTCTTCATCCCCCCGGACAGAACTCAGTACATTCCACTTGGTCTTTCACGTAAAGAGCAACTCTACCAGCTCACTTTGCTGACCTCACCTCACTTTACAATTCAGTTCTGTCACTGCTCTGGAAGGCAAGGAAATAACTCTACATTAAAGCCTCTATCCAGAGCTTTTATGTTAAAAATAACTTATTGCTTATGACCTGTTCTGCCTAAGATGACTTTAGGGAAAACAAGGGAAGTGGAACAGTTAATTAAATATAGAAATACTAATATATAATTAACCAATAATAGACAGAAGGACAACACATTGCTCCTATGAAAATTGTATCTGCAATCTGCCTGTCAAAAGCAGAGGTCTGCTATGCTTTGGTGGTAGAGTTTTCTATTCACACCACAGTTTTCAAGAGTGCCAGTTACCTGTATGACTTTTTAAAATCCTTAAAAACAATGCAGCAAGGATTATCCCACAAACACAGAATGGTGGGTCCTGGAAGGAACTTCTAAGTATCATCTAGTCCAGCACCCTTTTTAAAGCAGGTTCACTCGAAGCACGCTGCGTAGGACCGTGTCCAGTTGGGTGTAGAAAGACAACTCCACAATCAAAAATGAATCAGAATTGCATTAAAACATCTCTGTGTCACAAAGTTCAGGAAAACAGCCTACTAGGAAAAGGCAGGGAGGGGAGGGGCAAGAGCAAGGAGAGAAAAAGGTAAGAGAAATTAATGTAGAATGAAGATCAAAAATCACAGATTCATATAATGTTATGGGTTGGAAGGACCTCAAAAGATCATCTAAGTTGAACTCCCCCAGCATGAAAGGCTTGATAAAAATGCTCTTTGTGGTAACAGATTAAGATAAGCAAAAAAACAGGAAGTAATAAAAATGGAAAGGCATAAATTAAGCTGAATTAATCATTCACATTGATTGGTCCCAAATCAGATTAAATGCTCTGTAGAAGGTCAGTGAACAACATCTATATGCTGCCTACCTTATCAACCACAGCAGTAAAAACACTTAAGACATTAGGTCAAAAGGATGGGACAGAAACACTATATACAGTGTGTGTGTGTGTGTGTGTGTGTGTAAAAACAACACTATCTGAATTGATGTTTTCTTTTCAGCTTGAATACTTAATTCTCTTTGGACATCTCAAGGTAGATCCATTCTTTTTCTTCCGACAAAAAAACCTTCTACTTTGCAGTAATAACTCTAAAAAGGAATTCATTTTTTAAAATGGATTTTTCACCTTTAGTAAAAGCACACTAAAAACCAGAAAATACTCTGCTCCCAAAATTCTTATAAAAATCAGAGCTTTGCGCTCAGTTATACTTGATTTAAGGATAATGAAGCAGGTTTTGTGGGCTGCAGAACCTTATAAATCTTTACTGATTTCTTTTTGGGGTAGAGGGAAAATGGGAAATGTTGAAGAAAAAGAAGATAAATTATATTTGCCTGTGGGTAATAAGGCTTCCTACAAGGAGAACCAGCATACTGTGAGTAATTATATGCATTTTGAGGCCAAAAGAAGCATAAAGAATCTAGTCCAAGTCAGAAATTTCATCTGTGACAAAATACTAATGAAAAACACGTCAGGAAAACAGGACGAATTCACACTGGTTTTTAACATTTTTTCTTTTACTGATTTGCTCAGCTTAAGCTGTAGGTCAAACCATGATTTATTCCTTTCTGCTCTGCTGAAATTCTTCCATCTTGCACCATCACCATCTTCAAGAGCAAAAAGAAAGTATTAGCTAAGCTGCCTAGAGAGAACGTCAGAACGTCAAACACAGCACAACTGCACTAAAAAAAGACACCTGTGGTGACAGGTTGGACTTGATGATCTATGAGGTCTCTTCCAACCTTGATAATACTGTGATACTGTAATGATGGCATTTTAGCAAAATTGTTGGAGTATCTTGTTCAGAGAACATTTGTAAACCACTACAATAAATATGGCTATCTGGCAACACAGGCAGCAACTAAAAACCACAACATATTCAACACAGACCACAATTTTTTAAAAAATTAGGAAGACTCTCCCCCCCCCATCCCCTTATTCTTAGCAGACACTACACAGTCAGCCTTTTATATCCACAGACCTGAGCTTAATTCCTTGAAACAAGATGATGTTCTGGGTCCACTAAAGTCAGCTGACATTTCATTATTGGCTTTAGACAATTTCACCTTTCAAAGTAGCGGGATTTTGGGACTTTTACAGATCTTAGCCATGGGCCAGCAGTGGAGATAAGAATGTTTTACGCAGCACAGTTCCACATAGGCAACAGCTACAACACACTAGCTAATCTCAAATACTCATGAAGCCTTCTGTGATCCTTCACGTATACAAAGGAATGCTTGACAAGAGGGTAACTCCCTCCTTCTCACACTGAAAAAAACAGCTCCTCCATACAGTGATCTAAGGATTGAAATTTTATGCGAGAAGCAACTGTTAGGAGAAACTCCTAGAAATTGCCCCCATCTCAACCAGACACGCCTCTGCCCTCTCCTTAAGAGAATCAAAAAGACATTGAATCAAATCCATTGTTTCAGAATTATGTTACTGCAACATAATTCTGAAAGAATGAGAAGGTTGTCCTGTTGGATGAGAGAAACTAAAAGCCAAAATGATAGCCAGCCAATCCTGCCCTTGCTCATCCAATACCCTTCCCTTTCCTATGCACTTGTTCTCAAGCTAAGGAATTTCAGTGGGGGCTTTGAGGTACAACCACTTCATAGAACTCCCTCGGGATCCATGGAAATATTACTCTCTTTTTATAAAGTCTCCTCCAAGAGCTATCAGTCCCTAGCTTAGTCACCTTCAGAAATTTCTCTCAGCTGAGCCTGCTCAGCTGTACTCAGTGAAAGTGCATTCTCCCTTCCTTCCAGAAATCTTCACATGCACAGGTGCTACAGGGTCTGCACCTTTCTCCCTTCCTCTGAGCCAAAATACAACATGCAGTAACACTCAGTAAAGAGTAAACAATTGAATTACAAAAGTTACGCCATCAATCAAGTCATCCCAGAACATCAGAAGTCATAGTTCATATCACAATTCATAGATCAGAAGCATCAGAACAACATGGATTTTTCTTTGCAGCTTAGTAACTTCAAGCTATTTTCTACATGGCCTTATGCGTTACCTCAGCACAAACTAACAAGGTATTGAGTGAGAATTCATTAGCAGCTGGTCAAGTGCAAACACTCCATCAATCATTTTTATTTCCTTACTGTCAGCAAGTCTAATTTCAACTCTGGAAAAAATTTGTGGGTCAAACTGGGAAATCTATCCTATTAAATAGTGACATTTGATAGCATGATTTTAGATTCTCGGGCTTATTGCGAAAAGTCAGTTGAACGCATCACGAATTAATTCTTCCTTTATGACCACCAAACCAAATTATAGCTGCTTTCAACTGGAGCAGATGAACAAACTACAGTCTACTCCAGAATAAACATACCAGTTCATAAAGAATATTTACTGGCCTTAATTGATAACTGCAGTCTGATCTTTACATGATTTCTGCCCATTGAAAAGCAAACACACATCCTGCTCGATGAACAACCAACCAGCTACAATAAAAGGACCTTGCAGGTGACAACAGGAATCACACGTTCAACATACCCAGCAGCACAGTCCCCTGCTCCAGTGTTCATGGTTGTCTTTGCAGACACACTTTCATGAGCAACTTCTCTATGAGCAATCTACCTGGCATTTAGCAGAGGTTCATGGGGAGGCCAGCACCGTGATTAGTGACACAGAATTGCAGCGTCACCCTTGCAAATTGTCTGCTCATTTGGCACAGCAGATACCAGAGAAAAGCACGGTGTGACAGCTTTTTATTATCACACAGCTGCAGCAGAAAAATGCTCAACATCTAAAGCTGTGTTTACTGTAGCTCCTGTTTATTAGGACAGAAAGAGTAGAAAGTTGAACAGTGTCTAACTGAGAAAATACGTTCAAACCACACGAAAAGCATCACCTCCTCTCGGCTATATCCTGGCTCACAGGGTAGCTTCCTCCTTTCTTGCTTCCTAGTCCAACACCTTGAAGCCTTCCTGGCTTGCAGAGACCTTAGAAACCTTCTGGTAGAACCCTGGGAACATTTCTTCACTCCAAACTCCAGGTGTGGCTGGAGCTCCACTCCCTACAGCAGTGCAGGGCTGGGGCAATCCCTCTGTGAATTAATATGTTTGAGTGAGGAAAGGTGGCTTTAGGAGGGTTCTGAGATTATCACTCTTTCACTTTGGGGATGTGGGGGTTTCTGTTTTAATTTGGGAATGGTGGAGGGGAAGCCCCAGCACTGTGGAAGGAGGGGAAAGACCTCTCAGACAGTTCTCACCTCTGAATGTGGTGAAGTGTCAGCAGCAGCAGAGATGGGTACCAAGGTTCTTAAAAGGCCACTGTGACATGGAGGTGGCCTGCACTGGAGCAGCTGGTGGGACCATTACCTGTCTCCACCTGCTAAATAATACAGACTCTGTAAAGTCAGCTTATTTCTCCTTCTACATAATGTTTACTACTTCCCTGTCACTACTAGCAAAATATTCTGTTAAAGAACCCACTTAGAGGGACTTCCCTGCCTTTAAGTTAAATTTTGCTTGTACTTTACTTGCAAATGTTAATTTCTCACTGGTTTTTGTAATCAAGGTTCAGAAGCTCCTTTCGTGACCATTTCATAACCTCTTTCTGGAATGCGTTTCGTAATAACTGCATTAAGCACTTCTTACACGAAGCCTCGAGCAGATAAAAAACCCACAGTATGTTTGAGTTACCGTTCCCTATTTAGAAAGGTCTTCATTTTCCTTCTTAGCTCCTCTTATTAATAATGCATTAGCAGAAACTTCTTGCCTTATTCTGGCAAGAAAGTCTTCTTGCCAACTTCTGGTTATAACACATTCTGTACCACAACTTTTTTAGCTGTGTTCATAATCAATGTCTGTCTTTTTATTTACACAGCATCTCTTATTTTCCAGTCACTAAAAAGCTCCTGAGGCAAGTAAGTTGGTTCCTTCCTAGGCTTCTCCAGAGCTTTTCCCTTGTGCTTCTTCTCTCTACCTTCTTTTGAATCCCTTGTCTTTATTGCAATTTTTTTCATTAATAATTTTGCAGTTTCATTCATAATCGTCTGAATCATGCCTCTTATTTTCCGATAGTATTTTTTACCAAATGACTTCCAGTGCAGAGATCCATACTCTTTACTACTAAAATTCACCAGTTAATTCTTTCAGTGAAAAAAAAAGTAGAATCATAGAACCTTAGGAATTGGAAGGGACCTTGAAAGATCGTCTAGTCCAATCCCCCTGCCACGGCAGGATCACCTAGACCAAATCCAAGTAAGATGCTAAATAAAACAATCTTAAAAACACCTTTCCCTCCAACTTTATGGCTGGACTTGATCATCCCAAGGGTCTTTTCCAACCAGAATGATTTTCTGACTACACATCTCCCTTCTTCATGGGCTCAGTTTCCCTCCTGGTTTTCTCTGCCTCTTCCCCTACAGTGGCACAGTGGGACAGGGAATGGAGGTTGCAGTCAGCTAACCATATATTGTCTCTGCTGCTCTTTCAAACTCTTCCCCCATTCCAGTTGTGGAGTTCCTCCCATGGACAATAGCCTTCCATGAACTGCTCAAGCATGGGAAAGGGAAACAAGCTCATGTTGCTTCATTAAAATAAGCATTACTTTTTTTTTACGGAAGTGAAAGCAGAAAAAAAATGCATGGAGGAAAAATTCCTCTAAGCTTTCTGAAGACAAATTGGCTGCAAGAACATGTTAGGAAGGAAGATCTCTAATGAGAACCTCTTTACAGATGCAACCTGAGCCTTAAGACATGCATTCAGAATTAATCCATAACACGCACCTTGCCAGGAGAGGATGGTGAGTCAGATAGGTGAGGGAGAAAGTGCAGAGATCTTTGATTTCCCAGGGTGGTTGAGTTAACAGCTCACAGCCTACAGAAGGCCAGTTTTGTTTAGCTAGCCCACTTCCGCACTCTCCGTTACTCATTCCTGCTTCCTTGGGGAGATGTATAGAGCTTGTTTGCCCTTCTCAGACTTTGACTCAGCTCAGCAAAAGTAAAAGAAAATTAATTCAGCAAGAACAAGTCACTTTGGCAAGCTGATCTGGCTGACAGATTCAGAGCTAGCACAAGGGAGGGGACAGAACTGAGTGGCTGACAGCACAAATAAATGAATCACAGAATCATCACGGCTGGAAAGGACCTCCAGGGTCATCGAGTCCAACCTTTTCTCCTAGTGTCTAACCGCTAGACCATATACCTAAGCACCGAGTCCACTGTTCCTTAAACACCTTCAGGGATGGTGACATCACC